>OW026519.1:71152864-71465364 GCA_932274085.1 Protocalliphora azurea
CATAGAACTTTTCTAATGCTCCATACACACCCATAGAGTGCAATCCAGTATTAGACTGAGACATAAACTTCAAATTATGAAGAATAACCTGAAAATTTATATCATATTTAGTTACTCATATCGCAAAAACAAAAAAAAAAAAAAAAAAACATTATCTTGTGAGTTTTAATGCATCAAAGTAGGAACAAGTAAAAGAGCGTACATACATAATTTAAAAAATATAATAAGATATACTGTTAGAACCAAAACCGATGACACAATTCTTAAAGTTTATGAAATGAATAAGTAACTAACAGTTTGGTTCATTTGAAGCCAAATTAAGAAAAATTCAAATTTTCAATCATGCCCACCACCCTTTATGAACTACATTTTCAAAATGATTTGTTTTTTCTACAATTATAAGCAGATTAGGACCAAAATACACATTGTCATGTATTTAGGTTATCTACATATGTACCTAATCTTAGCCAAATTGGTTCAAGCACCTCCTTTTACAATGATATTACACGAGTAAATATTTTACTCAAACCTATAACTTTTTTAAGCTACTTTGATGAAATTTGAATGGTAATTTGAAGAAAGTCAGCTTATATGAATATTTTGATACAATGACCAAGCAGAGTTTCAACACATATAAATGCCTTAAATATGTATATTACAATTTTAGTGAAATTTGGGACGTATAAGTTTTCTATAAGGACAAATAAGTGTAACAAATTTTAGGAACATCGGTCCATAATTGGCACTAGCTTCCATATAACCCCACTTCGGAAAACAATTTTAACGTGTATAAATCTCGTATACAGTACTATACAGGACATAAGCTAGAAAATAGGAGTTACCCTAAAAATTTGTTTATTTTTCAAAATGATGTGATTTTTTTTCTTTAAGAAACAAGAAAAGAAGGTTCTCTATATAAAGACGTGCACAACAAAAGCAACAAATTTTCTTAATTTTAAAAATGTTGCATATTTTTAAATTTTGGAAGATTTTTCTGAAGTTAATGCCAGTTTTAGAATAAAAATACATCACTATTAGCATTTTTTTTTCTTGTACCGAAAGTTTTTTTTTACTAAAAATTATGTTTTGTAGTAATATATCCCGATGCATGAAATTTAAACTTTTTTGTTTTATACTACAATTCATGATATAAATATAAGGAGAAGCGTTGCCAAAAACTTTCGCCAATAAATCATTATTTTAGCAAAGAAAAACCATAATTTTTCCATAAAAATCATCAAACTTATTACAAAAGTCATCAAAGTTATTACATGGTTAAACTCCCATCTATTATAAAACAACTTTTCATATCTTTACCATTATTGTGTATCGTTTTCAATGTTTAAATTGTACAAGTTCGAGGTATTTTCTCTGTTTGAAAGAATATTATAAATTAATATTAGACTAAAATTAGTCTCATCATTTTAAACAATACAAGAATAACAAAAAAGCAATGAGGTCATATCCTTTGAATTACAGATTATGATCATTTAAATTTTAAACCTTAATACGTGTACTTGTAGGGGCATTAAATCATTTTTCATCGGTAATTGATTAGCCTAGCTGAATTCGATCATGTGTCAAGACTTACGAAAGTATTATTGCTACTTTCGCGTTATCGTCATTGTACAAATATATAAATATCTGACCTATTGAAGAACCGTTTAATTCTCTACTTAGAATGCAGTAGAAAAGTTAAATGAAAAAAGCAATAGAAGAAAAAATATATTTACATGCTTCCTATATGAATATATCTGTGGCAAAAAGGAAAAATTACATAATTGATTTTTATTACTTTTTAGGAGACCTGTTTTTAGGTCTTAAGTTGAAATTAAAGGTCGTTGGTATACAACTTTGAATTATTAACCGTGTAAATTATCAGAAATATGTACAAAAATTATTTCGTATATTTTTGAAACTGATATTTGTATGAACTATCGAAAATATGGCAAAAAAGTAATGGTGTTGTTTTTCTCTTTATAAAATGAATATTTTGTTTAAATAATATCCGAAGTTATACATTCTTTCCAAAATGGAATTCTAAAACAAATCTTGAACATGTTGAATTATGTACTTATTCCATTTTCAAAATACTATGAATTTAAGTACAGGAAAAATTTCTTTTACATGTCGAAAGAAAGTAAAATCAAACGAATTATCTTGTTATGCAGATCACTATCTCCTAAAGTAATGGACAGAATTTTGTAAAAAATGAATGAATAAAAATAATGAAATACAACAATTCCAAAAATTAAGAAAATGGAAAACAACATAACTTAAGTTATGTCATCAATTTAAAAACGAGAAATAAAGATATAGTCGGTCAAGACCGACTACATGATACCCTGCATAATTGTGTATGAGCAAAAAAATTTAGGAAGGGAACTTATATTACACCTGTGGCCAATTTTACTAAAGTAATTAAAATAAAATATAAAAATACAGAATAATGCGTTGATATAACATCTAAATGGTTTTATGCATTTTAGGGCGATTCAGGGAAATGGGTTTATATGGGAGTTATGGTAAATTGTAGTCCGATTCTCATAAAATAAAATTTGGAAATATTGTTTCTACTTATATAAAACTTATTTGTGTCGAATATTAACTTAAGACTAACATTCGTGTGGGATTTATGCACGTTAAAGTGATTTTCGGAAGAGGGTTTATATGGGAACTGTGGTCAATTGTAGACCGATCTTCATAAAATTTAATACTTGTACAGAACTTCTTTGCACCGAATTTCATTAAAATATTCTTTTTTAAGCTATTTTTGAATGTTTAAACTCTATTCCAGGAGGCATTTGTATGGGGGCTACGTGAAATGATAGACCGTTCACAACTAATTTCAATAGGCTTCGTCCTTGTATCATAAAACTTCCACGTGCCAAATTTCATTGAATTCTCTTAAAATTACGATCCGTACTTTGTGCACAAGGTTTACATGGACAACCACCCAACTATACAGCCATCCAGTCAGCCAGACGAACGGACGAATATCGTTAGATTGATTTAAAAAGTGATTCTGAGTCGATTGGTATACTTTAAGGTGGGTTTTGGGTAACTTTTTCTATGCGTTACAAACATCAGCAAAAACGCATAGAGTATAACTTGTTGTATATATAACTTAGATTTATGTTGGGTGGATTGAGTGGCCTTTTTGACGGTTTCGTTACTTGGTTTGCTTAATATCTTGTTAACACTGACCACAGCGAACCTCGGGTTTCGCGTTACGCTTAGCTATAATTTCTGCCAAGGAAGCATTAACAATAGCACGTTGGAACTTATGTGTTCTGCGGGTACGCTTCTCAGTGGCTTTTTTCTTGATATACTTACGGTGCTTGCGACAGTACAACACGGGGATTTTCTGCAAGTAGGAGCTTTCGCATTTCTTGTCCAAGAAATGTAAAATGGTCATTGCGTTATTGTCACTAGAAAAAATAATGAAGTTATTATTTTCGTGTGATCAAATTGTTTTATTGTAGCTAGGATTTCAACAACGATAACATGATCCTTAAAGAAACATTTTACATTTTCATGAATGTAATAACAAAATGTTATTGCAGTGACCAAATTATTGTTTAAACAAAGTTTACTCAATACTAAAGATATTTGCGATAACAATATATCATTTCAGGTAAAAGAGTATTGTTGCTGCAACCATGTTTTGAACATGAGTTTTTCCTGTGTGTGTAAAAGGAGTTCCGCTAAAACCGTTTAATTATGATTAAAAATAATGTGATAACATGCTAAAAGAATGGATTGACCAGCATAAATAGATTATGCAGTCTCTAAAATCCATTGAAAGTATTTAAAGAAGTTAGAGACTAACCAATATAGAACTGTTCACTGAAAAGTTTATTCAATAAAGGTACAGTTTTTTTTATTTCTGTCTTTACATAGAAACATTTTATGATCTTCATATAAATAGGTTCACTTTTACTGTCTGTGCTTGTATTGTAGCTAAAAAGCTATGTATGTTTTTTTTTTAAATTTGAGGAAATTTGGATCCTTTTAGATTAATAAATTTTAAGAGTCAGATTTTCACTTAAAGATAAGCGATTAAATTAAATTTAATCGTTGAATTTTGTCTTTGACTTGCCAATCATCTTGTTTTATTGTGGGGGTTTAAACTTATGATAAACTATTCGTATACACACATAAAAACACAACGTGCTGAACATGTTTGACATAGCTCATAGGAGCTTCTCTACCTTTTGGACTTGGAATTCATTTTTGTGACTTTTTCTTTTCCTGAACCAAATTTCATTTCATTCTTTAGGTCCTTGTTAAGCTTTTTTTTTACCCTGAAAAGTAATACTTTTGCAAAATTTATTCAAAGTTTAAAAGTTCGAATTTTGCAAAACTAAATATCGCATTCAATAGCTAACAATGCTATTGCTTAAAGCTACAAAAATACGAAAATAAAACCATTTATTTTATATATTTTTTTCGGATTTGTACTAGTAAGCATATCATATATTTTAGACAAAATACTTAGAATATTGAAAAGTGTCTATAACGTGAATTATGGATTTTCAAAATTACTACTTTAAAAAATATTTTAATTTAAAATTTTTGTGGAGATATATCTCAGTAAATACTGCAGATGTTGATATGATATGAACGGATTATTTTACGATAAATCAATCAAAGCCATTAGCCCGCCAACAACAATGAAACTTCAAAAGTGACATCTAAAACATTTGGAATAAGTCAAATAAACGTTGCTGCGAACACTCCTGCTTTCGCATATCAGTATCAGCATTACAGCTTAGGATAAAACCGTCACCATATCAACTTAAATATGGTAAAGCATCATCCTCCATTCAAACTTGAATGAATGAAATAATAATATGAAAAAATATATTTTCCAACTTAAAAATACTATTGGTATATAAAAGAACATCCATAAAATTATATTTGACAATACTGGCAGCGACTTTGTGCGATCTTTTAAAATATTTGAAAAAAGTATGCGATATCTCATTTTAGCAATTTGTTAAGAATTATTTCAAAGTTTTAAGGACTTAACTAAAAATTTGTTATGCCAAATATTATACCATGTTTGGTGTGATTAGATCCTGATACGACTATCTTTAAAATATTCTCTATTTTGATAAAATTTATAAAAATATGTCCGAAATTCATAAAAAAAGATCAGTATGGGTGTGGCATTAATTCTATTCTTCTACTTTTATTGGGAGTGTTTACGGCCTTGTCTGTTCTCAGTCCAATATCTCTAAAACTGGATTTTTGTCTTTCTAAAACTGCCAAAAGTGACACTGTGCATTGTGCTGAACTGTACCCAAAACATATTTATCTTTTTTGGCATGCCGTTGGAGGAACTAGGCGAACGCCTCCAAAGCCAAAGTTTTTTTCAAACATTATTTTATTTTTTAATAACTGGAATATAACATCAACTTTAAACACAGAAATTATAAATATGGAAAATTTTTTAGTATATTTTCCCATATATCATAAATCATTGATATCTTATCTTATCTTATCTTATCTTAACTTATCTTATCTTATCTTATCTTATCATTAATTTTAATGTCCGTTTATTAATTAGAAAATTATAATTATTCATTTTAAAATGAATTAGTTTTTAACTAAAAAAATTATGTAAATATTAAGTTCGAAGACGTATAAGTTGTATAAAGCACAGGTGGGAGAACATTTATTCATTATTCATAATATAATAAAATTGTTCTTTCCTGACCGCCCTGTTGAACAATATTGTTACGAAATTGTACTTGAATTCAAATACAACGGATTTAATGGCTGGTTTAAATTTAAATCTTTGTCAATGCTTCTCGACCTTTCTGTTTATATTAACAACAGTTAACATATCTGTAGAAATTATTAACATAGCTGTAAACCTACAACTTTGAATGAAAAGTTTTCGTCATTGTTTGTAAATATGGCGACACTAAATGTTTAAGCTGCTAACATTAACATTGAAAGCTTTAGTTAGCCCGTTAATAACATTGTAGAAAGAAATAGAGCTTTCGAGAAACATCTAGGAGGTAATGCAGTGTATATAAATTGAGCGTGAGAACACCATGGAGTCAGTCTAATTGGAAGCATCGTTGAGTAAAGACAAATTAACTGCCTTGGCTGTATATTATTGTACATTAATAAAGTGTGCTGTATAAAGTTTGTAATTTAAGTGCGTGTATTAAACACAAAGTAACTATTTAAACTGTTATTGTTGTACATTTTTAAATAACATAAAGAGTCGTTAAAACTTTTAAACTAGTAAACTGCTTTCATTTGCAATCAAAGTACCGGTTTGTTTAAAAGCAAATAAACCACAGTTTTTAAAAGGTAAAAATGTAACAATTGGTGTCAGAAGTGGTAAAGGCGGAGCGTCTCAAGAGAGAATTGAATAAGTTGGAGGTAATAAAGCAGAATTACAAAATAGGCTGATAGATGAATTCAAACGGTGTGATATTGACATCGGAGCTTACGAATTCGAGTTTGAAGAAGAAATGGAAGTTTCTACCCGTGGAACAACAAGCAGCGTGGATTTATCCACAAAGTTTGCTGCTATGATGGAGCAGTTTAAAGTGAATAACGAGAAACTTGCTGAAGTTCAAGAAACTTCTAAAGTAAATAACGAGACACTTCTTGCTGAAGTTAAAGAAAAAAATAAAATAATTGAAATGAAATTTCAAGTAAATAACGAGAAACTTCTGACGAAGTTAAAGGAACTTCTAAAGCAAATAACGAGAAACTTCTTGCTGAAGCTAAAGAAGAAAATAAAATAATGGAAATGAAATTTCAAGAAACATCTAAAGTAAATAACGAGAAACATCTTGCTGAAGTTAAAGAAACTTCTAGAGCGACAGACGAGAAACTTCAGCAAAATTTGGAAGTTATAAACAGCAGAGTGGAAGCCATTGAGACAAAGGTGTCCGACTTAGAGAGCTGCCTATATATACAGGCCAAAATCGTTGATAAAGTTGATAAAAAGCTGAGAATGAAATTGCCAAAGGTGTTGATAAAAGACTACATCCTCTAGTAGAATAAAGGCACCTAGTTTTGATGGCACCACACCTTTTAATGTGTTCAAGTTCCAGTTTGATACAGTTGTCATTAGAAACATGTGGAACGCCGAAGAAAAAGCTATAGATTTGATATTGGCCTTAAGAGGAAATGCAGCAGTAGTTCTTGAAACCGTGCCAGTGTGTAACAGAAATAGATATGATGGCATAATCGAGGCGCTACAACGTAAGTACGGTGGTGAACATAAAATGGAATTATACCGAATGGAATTGCGTGGTAGAGTGCAGAAGCCCAATGAGACATTACAAGATTTCGCATTGGATATCGAGCGTTTGCTGCAGCTTACTTATCCAGGGGAAAATAGCCCATTTTTGGACCATTTCAAGATAGACGCATTTGTTAATGACATTCGTGATCCTAAAATAAAACTCGCGGTTTGTGCCACACGTAAACGGGCATTTGCTGAAACCGTCTCAATCGCACTGGCACAAGAAATGGCGAAAATAATTTCAAAGTCACAAATATGTAAGGTAAGAGAAATATAATCGACGAATTAAAAAGGTTTTGGAAGCGTATAATGAGAAGCAAAGCAAAGTCAGAGTAAAATGTTATAACTGCGGTGAATCGGGTCATATTCAGCAAAACTGCAAAGCACCAAGAAAGCGAACGAGATCTGCCTCGCCTCAAAGAAACAACCAGCAGTCAAATCATCAATCAGCACAAGAATCACCTTTAAACTAAAACGAGCTAGCACTATGGGGCAAGAGCTAGTTCCCACATCTGAAGGCCCCACAATCTCCATATACGTAATACAGCAGAAAATTAGCAATCTTACTGTTTCTGTGTACATTAACGATCAAAAGCACGTTTTTACTATAGACACCGGGGCATCACAGTCTATCATCAGGCCCGATTTAGTCAAGAAAACAATTGAACCATTATGTGGGATAAGTCTGCGCACATCTACTGGGGAGCCGGCCACTGTCTATGGTAAAGTGAATGTGAAATTAACCATTGCGAACGTTAGCGTCCATCATTTATTTATTGTTGCCGACATTGTGAACGAAGTTATCATTGGTGCTGATTTCATGATTAGTCACATCATGACTTTGGATATGAAAATAGGACTCAGTAAAAAAGAAACTTTAGTATGGGTCCGTATGGAGGGAGATTGTGAGGACAACGATTTGTGGGTGATAGAACCGGCAAAAAATACAAGTTATCTTGTAACAGCAAAAGCCCTCGTTAAACCCTGCAACAACAAAATGGCTCCTATAAGAGTGCTATGAAAAAGTCATTAAGCCAAATTCCGAAATAGGTCAATGCACTTCAGCAGAAGTAGTAATTAATTGCGAGAAAAACCCGGAACGTGCCAATAAATCCACCAAAGAACACGAGCTACTAGCGGAATATGTAGGAAAATGGGTAGAAGGTTTAGCGCCGCCAGATAGAAATAAGACCAAACTGATTCTGAAGAAACATTGGCATAGAGTTCATCTTTATTTTATTTTAAAATGTACAACAAAACCAGTTTAAACAGTCACTTGTGTTCTAATACACACACACTTTAAACAGCACACTTCAATAATGCACAAGAATATACAGCCAAGGAGGTTAATTTGTCTTTACGATGCTTCCAATTAAATTGACTGAATGGTGTTCTCACGGCCAATTTATATACATTGCATTACGATCTAGATGCTTTTCGAAAGTTCTATTTCTACAATGTTGTTAACGGACAAACTAGTATATTCGAATTTTAGAGCTTTCGATGTTAATGCTAGCAGCTTCAACATATAGTGTTGCCATACTTACAAACAATGGTGAAAGCTTTTCACTCAATGTTGCATGTTTACAGCTATGTTAGTAATTTCTACAGATATGTTGACTGCTACTAACATAAATAGAAAGGTTAAGAAGCATTAAGAAAGGTTGAGAAGCATTGTTCAACTTTAAACCAGCCGTTAAAACCGTTATATTGAATTCAAGTACGATTTCGTAACACTGCCCGTTCGTTCCGAATAGGCACAGATTCACTTCTGCCATAGGCAGCTAGTCGTTCTAGATGTGCGACCTTCATTTTAGATCTCGGGCTTTTTTCTTTCAGTATTCTGTACAATACGTCGTTTAATTTCTTAATCACCTTGTATGGTCCATCCCAATGGGTTTATAATTTGGGGGACAGTGCTTTCTTACGTTGTGGATTACACAACAGTACAAGGTGGCCTTCGCTAAATCCTTCACAATTCGCTGCTCGATCGTATCTGGCTTTCATTTTGTCGCTGCTCATTTTTATTCGAATTCATGAAGTTCGTTTAGGTGATCTTGCTCTTGGCAAGTGTTTTCATTATTTGTTGATGAGGGCTTAATACCGAATTCTAAATCACCAGGCAACTTGAGTTCTCTCCCGAAGGAAATTTTTGCAGGTATTTTTGCAGTTTCGGTATATGTTCATCCCAGTCCTTCTGATGTGCACTGACTACTTTCTTAAATATTTCTCCAGAGTTCGATTGAATCTTTCGACCATGTCATCAGATTGAGGATGCAGTAGAGTTCTTCTGGTTTTCCTTATTCCGTATAAATCGCACATTTCCTTGAATATAACAGATTCAAAATTTTTACCCTGATCAGAATGCAACTCCAGTGGAACACCATAGCGGCACACCCAGTTGTTCATAAATACGCTTATAACCGTTTTAGCTTCCTGATCGGATATAGCATATAGTTCTGGCCATTTGGTGAAATAATAGATAACCACTATAACGTAACGGTTCCTGGCATCACTGACAGGGAAAGGGCGCACCTGAATTATACTGCTGAATTTGTCCACGACTTCTTCTTACTGGACCCTTCGCTGCTATGCATTATGGACAATTGGTTACCTAATCGACTACTTTTTGCTGACTACCCCATAAAATGCTAGTTCTTGTGCCCAATAAAATGCTAGTTCCATTGGAATAATTATGACTTCTTGGTCAGCTCATGTAAGCTTGTGGTTACATTGGCGAAATTCGTAGCAAATCGTCTATAGGATGTACAAAGCAATTATCTTATCTTCAACTGCTGATATTCCTTCTGCTGTTATGCGATGTCCGAAATATTTGACTTCTTTCTGGAACAATGCACACTTCTTTACACTGAGTTTGAGTCCAGTCGCTGATATTCGTTTAAGGACTTCTTCAACGTTTCTCAGATGTTCATCAAAAGTCTTACCCATCACAATTAAGTCATCGAGTTACACCAAGCATGTTTTCCCTTAAAGTCCTTTCAATACATGTTCCATTAAACGCTCGAATGTAGCTGGAGCATTGCAGAGTCCAAATGGCATCACATTAAAATGCCATAACCCATCACTCACGCTAAGGGCGGTTTTTTCCTTATCTTTGTCTGAAATCTCTACTTACCAATAACCAATTAGCAAGTCCAATGTGGAGAACCATTGTGTTCCAGCTAGTGTGTCCAGGGTGTTGTCAATTCTTGGTAGCTGGTAGCTGTCTTACTTAGTGACGTCATTTAGTTTTCTATAATTGACGCAAAATCTAGTACTGGCGTCTTTCTTCTTAACTAAAATAACAGGCGAGCTCCAAGAACTTGAAGATGGTTCGATTATACTGTTCGGCTCCATTTCATTGACCAACTCCTTCACTTCACTTCGTTTTGCTAGAGGAAGACTTCTGGGCGCCTGCTTTATTGTCCTCGCTTCGCCAGTATTTATTTGATGCTTTGCCGTTCTACCATTGCTTTGACTTTCTAAGGCGAAGACGGAGGTATGTTTCCTCAGAATCTGTTTGACCTTATTTTTGTCTGGCGGCACTAATCATTCTACCTATTTTCCTACATATTCCGCTAATAGCTAGCCTTCTTTGGTGCATTTATTGGCATGTTCCGGGTTTTTCTCGTAATTGTATTTGGCTTAATGACTTTTTCATAGCTGGACAGGTTAAGCGCTCTTACAGAAACTATTTTGTTGTTGCTGGTTCTATCACCCACAAATTGTTGTTCTCACAATCTCCCTCCATACGGACCCATACTAAAGTTTCTGATTGTGGTAGTAGTTTCTGATGCTCGACGGCTTTCCTGCTTGAGTCCTATTTTCATATCCGATGTCAAGGGTTATTTCCACATTTCGCCAAATCTTTTTGTTCCATATACAAAGTAATGCCGTGACTAATCATGAAATTAGCACCAATGATAAATTCGTCCACAATGTCGGCAACAATACATACATGATTGACGCTAACGTTGGCAATGATTAATTTCACACTTACTTTACAATTGACAGTGGCCGGCTCCCCAGTAGATGTGCGCAGACTTACCTCCCATAATGATTTAATTGTTTTCTTGACTAGATCGGGCCTGATGATAGACTGTGATGCCCTGGTGTTTATAGTAAAAACGTGCTTCTGACCATTGGTGTACCCAGAAGCAGTAAGATTGCTAATTTTCTGCTGTATTACGGATATGGAGGTTGCGGGGCCTTCAGATGTGGGAGCTTGCTCTTGCCCCATAGTGCTAGCTCGTTTTTGTTTAAAGGTGATTCTTGTGATGATTGATGATTTGACTGCTGGTTGTTTCTTTGAGGCGAGGCAGATTTGGTTCGTTTTCTTGGTGCTTTGTAGTTTCGCTGAATATGACCCAATTCACCGCAGTTATAACATTTTACTCTCACTTTACTTTGCTTCTCATTATACGCTTCCAAAACCTTTTTATTCGTCGACTATATTTCTCTCATTATCAGCAACAACTTCGACATTTCGCACCTTTCATATTTGTGGCTTTGAAATTATTTTCGCCATTTCTTGTGCTAGTACGAATAAGATGGTTCAGAACATGATGGTTTGGGTGTGGTATTTTATTTCAGGATCGCGAATGTCATTAGCAAATGCCTCTATCTTGATATGGTCCAAAAACAGGTTGTTTTCCCCTGGATAAATAAGCTGCAGCAAACGCTCGATATCCGATGTAAAATCTTGTAGTGTCTCATTGGGCTTCTGCACTCTACCACGCAATTCCATTCGGTATAATTCCTTTTTATGTTTACCACCATACTTACGTTGTAGCGCCTTCATTATGTCATCATATCTATTTCTGTTACACGCTGGCACGCTTTCAAGAGCTACTACTGCATTTCCTCTTAAGGCCAATATCAACTATATAGCTTGTTCTTCGTCGTTCCATATGTTTCTAATGGCAATTGTTTCAAACTGGAACTTGAACACATTAAATGGTGTGGTGCCATCAAAACTGGGGGCCTTTATTCTACTAGAGGATTCTTTAATTATTCGTACCTGTTAATCTTGTCATTGAAAATTATTCATCTTTATTTTTAGGTCATGTAGTTTTTTATCAACACCTTTGGATATTTAATTCTCTAAAACGGACAGCTTTTTATCAACGACTTTGGCTTGCATATCTAGGCATCTCTCTTAGTCGGACATCTTTGTCTCAATGCCATCCAATCTGCTTTTTACAACTTCCGAAATTTGCTGAAGTTTCTTGTCTGTCGCTCTAGATGATTCTTTAACTCAGCAAGAAGTTACTCTTTATTTACTTTAGAAGTTTCTTGCAATTTTATTTCCATTATTTTATGTTCTTCTTTAACTTCAGCAAGAAGTTTCTCGTTATTTGCTTTAGTAGTTTCTTGAACTTCAGCTGGTTTCACGTTATTCACTTTAAATTGCTCCATCGTAGCAGCAAACATTGTGGACAAATCGGTGCCGCTTATTGTTGCACGGGTAAAAACTTCCATTTCTTCCTTATACTCGAATTCGAAAGCTCCGATGCTATTATCACGCCGCTTGAATTCATCTATCTGTGATTCTGCTTTATTACCAGCTCTAGGTAACTCCAACTTCTTCAATTCTCTCTTAAATTGATCCACTTTTAGCTCTTCGAACTTCGTAATTGCTTATTATTTTGCAATCCCACTTCAGACATCAATTGTTAAGTTTTTACCTTTTAAAAACTGTGGTTTATTTCCTATTAAATAAGCCGGTACTTTGATTGCAAATAAAAGCAGTTTACTAGTTTAAAAGTTGTAACGACTCTTTATTTTATTTTAAAATGTACAACAATAACAGTTTAAATAGTCACTTGTTTTCTAATACACACACTTAAATTACACACTTTATACAGCACACTTTAATAATGTATAAGAATATACAGCCAAGGCAGTTAATTTGTGTTTACTGCTTCCATTAGACTGACTGAATGGTTTTCTCACGTCCAATTAATATAAACTGCATTATCATCTATATGCTACTCGAAAGCTCTATTTCTACAATGTTCTTAACGGACAAACTAGTATATTCGTATTCTAGAGCTTTCGATTTTAACGTTATCAGCTTCAATATTTAGTGTTACCATACTTACTGTTTCTTTCAATATCAATGACGGTTGGAAGGCTAGAGAGGAATATAAAAGCACTGAGTTTCATAAGCCAGTAAACAAAATAAGTTTGATTAGTGTGGTTGCTCAGAAGATGAAAACGAATCCCAATAGAAATGAGAAGAAAAAATTAAAACAACAGAATTAGGATTTATTAGTAAAGAAGGATTTTTATTGTAGGAGTCAGAAATTACCTCTATGCTTTGCTTATTATAATTTAGGAAAACGGAAGTAGCATCTGTGACATTTTGACCAATTTGACGTTTAAAATTTAGGCATTAAAGTGAAAGAGATAGATAGTTATTTCGATAACTATCTATCTTATAACAATTAGTCTTCATATATACGAAACAATATTTTAGAGATGAAAGAATTTCAAACAAGGCTTTTGGCATTAACACTAAAAAATAATGGTGAAAGCTTTTCATTCAATGTTGTACGTTTACAACTATGTTAATAATTTCCACAGCGATGTTAACTGCTGCTCACATAAACAGAAAGTTCGAGAAGCATTGAGAAATGCTGAGAAGCAATTTTTAAGTTTAAACCAGCCGTTAAAACCGTTATATTTCAATTCAAGTACAATTTATACAATATATATATATATTACAATATATATATATATTATATGTACCTATTTATGCACATAAGGATTAGAGTAATATTTATTTATATAACTAGAACACTTACCATTTTGACTAATCTTATCGTTTTATTAAAAAAAGAAAATACTTAAATTTTGTTTAATTGTATTAATATTTTCATTTTTATTTACTGATTTATTTACTAAAGAATTAATTTTACAAAAGGTACATTTTTTTCAAAATTTAAACTTTACAACTGATACAAATAAATGATTTTGGTTATTATGTTTTGAGTTTCTTTTTAATTTAAATTTTAAATTCATTCAATTTTAAACTAACAAATATCAACCAATGAGGAAAAGACAATTTTATATTTGTTTATTTAATATTATTTTCGTAATATTTACTCGTACAATTGTTGTATTCCTCTTACTTTTGTTTTATTTATACATAATCGTACTTAGTAATTTTGTTATCATTATTAAACTATTTAAAATTTAGTTTAGGTTTTGGTTAGTTCTTTTATTTTTCTGCTTTTTTGGTACTATATACAAACATTTTTTAATAATCCATTCTTATAACCATATACATACATTCACACTTTAATATACAACACACACATTTACATACAAATTAATGTAACTATTAAATGCCTATTTACATACTAAATGTAATAGTTGACTATTAAATATAGCTTAAATACATACATTGGAATATTTGTTTACTTATTTTATTTTATTTTTTCACTTCTTTGCTATATTATTCTATATACTACATACATTTATTAATATAGTTTGATTATTTACTTACTTTAACGCTACATGTGTTGGTTTCCATGTATGGGCATGTTTTGTGTTTTAGAAATGTGCATCTTATATGTATATATATACATACATACATACATACATACATACATCGATTTTATTATATATGATTTTTCTCATTTAAGTGCCTATGTACGTACTGCCTGACATGGAAGTTTTTTGACAATTAAGAATTTGATTATAACGAATAAGATAAGAAGCACATTTCCTATTAATTTTCGAAAATAATCTATTAAAAAAATTAAGAAGTTTTAGTTTAAAAAAGAAAATGATTTTCTGCTATATACATATATATCGAATGACTTTCACGTCATGCTTTACATTTCCAGCAAAAACTCCTTGAATTTGAGTAATGGGTAGTACTTATTACACACGTTACTTAGTAAGTAGTGGTCATTACAAATGTCATTATTTTTAAAAACCGTATCAGTGCTTACTGGTAGTGACTTCAGTAACTAATTATTTATACCACTACTTTAAGCAAACTAAAATTGGATCTCCCGATAAGTAGAAAAAACACAACATACAGTTCAGCTTTTTGGTAACTAGTTATTTTTTGACTTCTTTTAAGAACATTTGTAATTAGACATCATGGATTTTTGGACAAATCGAACCAAAATAAGTAGTGTTTATTTGCCTTGCTTACTTACTAGGTAAGTAGAGTTTTTGCTGGATTGATGAGCTTATGTAACTGTACATCATTAAAATGTTTGAAAGGTTGTACGTAATTGCATATATGTATAAATGTACAAATATATGTAAACGTAATATAAATATTAAATACATTAAATTGTTACAATTATATTTCAAAATTCTATCGATATACATATATTTGAATGTTCTGGTTCTATAGAACCATTTAAATACCTTAAAATACATTTACGAACATTTGTCTAGCTGTTAGGGCATCCTCTCCAAAACTAAATTGCCTTGAAATAATTTAAAATATTTTAAATGTAATAAAAAATATTTTTATATTTCTAATTGCGTACTCTAACTTATGCATTTTCCTATATTTGAACATGGAAACATAATGTAGAACATTTATCAAGATATCCTCATGATATTTAAAACACAACCGTACGTACTTATGTAAATATAGTTAACGTATTGTGATCAATATATTTTTAATGTTCTATCTAAATCAAAATTTCCACAATTATACAATGTAATATTTTACAAATTGACAAAGTTTCCATTCCCAAGGTGCAAAATATTCATAATTTTCGAAAGTATATGAATTAGAGTTTTTATGGAAAAATAAAAAAATATTTTAAATGTACAATTGTGAAGTGTTATGTTTTAAATTTACTGAGAATTATTGAATAACACTAGTTTAAACATTTTATAACTATGTGTATATGTATATATCTTAACAAACTATACAATTATGCTTAAATAATGTAAATATGACATTTATTTAATGAATGATTTAAAACCAAATGAAACGTAACGACCATAAGTTCATTTTATTTATTGCTTAGTGCAACTAAATAGTGCTTTTTTTCTTACAGGAAAGAAACTAAATGTAAAAAACTAATTGACAAGCATACCAATCTAATACCACTAATGCTATAGAAATTAAAATAATAATTTATACAACTTTTAGCTTTTATTAAAAATAATATAAAAAACCTATTGTAATTTTCATTTAAATAAATATTTCATAAAATCTACTTTATTTGTGTAATATAAAGTTTCAGTTGCAACCGTATTTTTATAATATAAAATCGAACATATTTTTTTTTTTTTTATAAATTACATAAATAAGTAAGTATTTTTTTATTATTATTTTTTTTTTCAAAAGAAGGCACTTAGTGTTTTCTTTTTATTTTTTTATTTTTTCTACTTTTGCAAAGCAATTACACATTTAGTTGACATTTAGTGTAAATCAATTAGTACTTAATAATTCAAATAGTGTAATTTAAATAATTCAACAATTTAATAATTACTCATAGTGGTTAAATACAAATAAATTAACAATCAGACAAACAGACAGACAACAAACAAAATAATTTAAATTATTTGCAATGTTAATTTAAAATTTGCCAATATGTGTAGGCGAATGTGTTAAATGTAAGTAAATACATATGTGTTTATGTGTGGTTGTGTACTTAATATATTGAATAACAAAACATGGATGATTATGTGAATTTGAAAAATCGCCTCGGAGAAATTGCACGCTGCTACAGTGAAAAATCATTCCAGAAATATAATTTAAAGTATTGAAACATACTCAAAAAATTTTTAGTTATGCTAAAAAAAGCGTTTTTGGGTATATGCAGTGTTTTTGGTTAAATGTTAGGGTTGTCATTCATACAGAAATTACTCAATTCTTCGAAGAACAAAATTTGTATTCTTTTGGAACGAACAAATTTTTTAAATTTAGAATAGAAAGTATTCGATCCAGTTTTAACGATTAATCGAATAATTTTTCAAAACGAGTTTTTGTTAAATTATTATGGTCTTTTGAATTTATAAGCGTAGAAACTTTTGTTTAGTTGGAAAACCCTGTTGAAAGTGATTGAAAACTTCGTTAGGATATATAAATGTGTAAACTTTGTTTTAATAGATTTCGGGTTAAAGCCCTTAATGGGCACTGAAGTTTCAGTATTATTTGGAAAAAAAAATAGAATAGTTTTTCTAAAGATTTCATCAAACGTCTCAAAGTTGGAATAAACGAGAGACGTATAAGTTATTATTAAATTCTACAAATTTTCCAGCACATATCAATTTTTTTAAACATTCAACAAAAAGTGAAACAAAAGTATATGCAAATGCTTAATTTTGAGAATTTTTCGTTTAAAATTTATTTTAGAAATTATTTTAATGATTCAAGTGATGTGGAAATAACCGAAAATTCTGAAATGTATAACGATGGTTTATTAAGTGAACTCTATCAAAAATTTTAAAAATAGATTTTAGCAATATTGGCCTTATTTAGAAAAATCTAAAAAAAAAAAAACAGAAAAACTAGATTTGCACTTAATGCTATGTATAGCCACCATTAATAATAAGTGAAAGGATTTTTTCTACACATCCGTTTTTATTAAAAAAACAACAATCATTTTAAAGACAAATGCTTAGTTATGTTCTTTATGAATAATAATATTAAAAGAAATTTAATTTCGTTATATAATTTGTTTGTAATTTGAATATGGTCTCAATTTTTGGATATTTTTTTACTCTGTGTTATTAAATTATCTTTAGGTTTGTTTTGTGTTAATGAAACCAAGAATTGATTTCTAAAAAATGCTGGTGTATTTTTCTTTTTATTACATATAATTTATTATTCGAAAAATATATTTTATTCTTCATTTATTCGATTAATCGAAGAAAATTCAAATTGTATTCAATAACACGAATTATTAAAAAAAATTATGAAATTTTACTCGATTAACTTCAAATAAATAGGTAAATGCATACCTAATTATGTTATTCTTTTGTTGATTTTTTCTTTTTAAAATGTTTTGGGAATAAAAGGAATCAGGCTTTTTATTCGTATACATTATTAAGAAAAAATTTTTAAACAAAAATTTTTTTTAAGAAAAAGTAAAATTTTTCCACAATTTGTTCGTGTTAAGCTGCCATTTATTAAGTTTTTATACAACGATGCAATAATTTTTGTTGTAAACGTAACAAAATTTAGTATTTTAAACTTAGACAAAAACTGTAAAACTTATTGGTTTTTATCAAGAATAACTTACTAAAACTCTCCATACATTTCTCATTTATTCCTCAAAAAGTAAGTAGGTACCAAGTAAAAAATACAAAAATATACTTTGTCTTAAAATATATATATATATATATATATATATATATATATATAAAGAATTTTTTAATAAAGTTTAGAAAATGTTTTACAACTGAGTTTCTAAGCGATTTTAAATATATATTATTATATATATAACTTTAAATATAAAATAGCAACTAAAATTTTGTAAACAAATATGTTTTATTTTAAAGAAAAAAAAAATCACATTAAAGTCAAAATTTCCCAAAATAAATGGAAAATAACATTTAAAATGTTGAGTAAAATTTAAAATGTTAGTTATTTGGAATGTACATATATAAAAATTTTAATATAGTTAGAAAGCTACGTTCTTCTGCTTTCTAAGTCAATTTAAAAATCTTAAATTTAAGAAGCTACAAGATCTTTATTGCATTAGTTTCCATTTAAACGATTTTTTTTGCCATGCCTCAAAATTTAGGGAATGTTTCGAAATTTGTGAAAATTGTTATGTTATATTTTCGAGTAAAAATGAAAAGTGTAATTTTGTAGCAGCATGTTATCGATGTGTAAATATTTAATAATTTAATTTTCAAATATTTTATAAAATTCATTTCGATACTGAATAACTTTCTATGCAAATGATAATGACTTTGATAAGGACCATTGCGCATACAATTAGTGGTGACATTTTATGTTTAATGTGAGAGCCTGTTTTTGAATATGCAAATAACTGCCATTCATTTGGAAATACAATAACAATACAATTAGTTACATTTTGTTTCAATGTTTTTGTGGTTGTTACTACTATGCGTTTAGTTATTTTAATTGCGTTTAGGAAAATATGATTTTGAGCAACACTCGTTTCAAGTAATTAATATTAAATAAATTTTCATAACATAGTTTATTTGCTTCATTTAATTTATTTATGTATTTATTATTTATTTGCTTGTATTACATATGAACATAAACGAACAGTTTAGGTTCATATATATATTTATATATATAAAAGACTATATAGCAAGTATAAATTAATATTATGCAAGTAAATAAGTATGTATTACAATTGCAGAAAATACAAACGCGTTTATTTCACTGAAATTCAAGAATACACCTTGTATTAATAAGAAAACCTTCATTAAAAAATTCTTCAGCTTTTCGTCATGTACAGTATAGAATTCTTTTTCAGGAAATGAAAGTCACAGGTCTGGTACATTTAACCAAGAAAGAAGTTGCGATTTTTTCTCGAATTAGGTCTCAAAGTTCTCGCAATTTTAAGCAGATTATGCAGATTTGCATGCTACAATGGCATTTTGCTACGTCATGGTAACAAAGTTTCGATATATTTTTTTTCGCAAAAAGTGTATTAAATTCATACATTTGATCATTTTATCAGCAAAATTTTTTAAAAAATAGTTTTTGCATCTTAGTATGATTAGAAGAACCTTTTGTCCAAAATGTGCTAAAATGTCCTCTAGTGGACCAAAATTGCTGAAAAAGAACTGTAAATATTTACGTAACCAGCTCAAATTTACGAAAATTGTGCCACCATTTTCGATAAAATTATTATTATTATTATTATTATTATTATTATTATTATTATTATTACTATTATTATTATTATTATTATTATTATTATTATTATTATTATAATTTTTATTATTATTATTTTTTTTTGCGAAAATAAACCAGACCCATGATTTTTCAGACACTGGATCGAATCAAAAAAATCTAGAAAACAAGAATTAAATGTAATCTGGCATCCTACTTTTAACGAAGCTGTTATCAAATTAATTTAAAAATATGGCGTTAAATTACACTGACCATCCAAAGTTAAAATTTTCAAACTTGAATTTTTTATTCACACAAATTTTTAATAGATCAATTTGTAAATTACAATGACATAAGGCTTAACTTGTCTAAATTTAAAAATATTTTAACATTTTGATCGAAGTCAATGTGGCAACATATTTTTAAGCAAAAGTGTTAAATATTTTACATTATTAAGCTTTTAGATAAAAATCACTATAATGGTTATAATTGTATTGTATTTTTTCCGCAAAATTCAAATAAGTACAGGCTAGAAATTTTTTAATAAAATAATAATTCTTTGAGCAGCTCATGAATGTAATAGTCAGTATAAACAATGGATATGTCTTTATATAATGACGAAGAAATTTAGGTCATAAATTATATTTAAGAAAAAATGGAGCATAAAAAGTTTTTATAAAATGGAGTTAAATTTTTACATCAAAAATTTACTTCTCAGTTTTCTTTTAGTAGTTAACATTAAATTTTGATTTTTATTTACTGTTTTACAATAATATTACATTTTCTTCAACAAAATAACCTTTTGTCGTTCAAGACTTAAAATTCGTTTCAAGTGTTTGTTGGCTTTTCAAAAAACGTTTTGATGGTTAACCGCACATCGGGTGAAATTAAAAACCGGTTTTCGCTTAATCGTCTATTGAAAAACCTGATAACCGAATTTAAATAAATTAAGTAATTAAAATCTTAGCAAAAAAAAGTATTAAAAATTAAAAAAGTGCACTTTCAGCTTAAAGGCTTAACACAGTACAACATAATAAAAATCTTTCTTTATAATTGACGGCTAATTTATATCGAAGGTTGTAACTAACGCACTTTTTGTTAAATCAAAAACACTTCGTTATTTAAATTTCATTATGTTAAGCAGGGGGGTAAATAGTAAATTCATATAAGAGAAACGAATAGGTTTATGTCTCCACTAGGATCAGTGATGGGTGTTCTTTTTCTTCTGAAATCTAAACTGTGAATATCTTCTAAAAATTAAATTGAGCATAGAAAAAAAGTGATAATAATTTTTGTTTGTCTAATTAAAGTGAATATTAAAAAAATCTTCATTTGAATAAAATAATTATAATCTGAAAGAAATATATATCATAGATATTTTATTCTTCAAATCTGGTGAAATTTCAGGTTTGCCACAGTCCACGTGGAGACTAACTCTTCCTAAATTCTACTGCGAGTAACCCAAAGTGCTTTGTACTTCAAATTGCTAAACGGAATATATATACTACCACCTGGCATACCTAACCTAACAAAACATAAAGCTATCTGAAAATTCCATGCACCAATCACACCCTGAAGCACTGCTAGTTTTCTATTTCCTGGTCTCGTTTTTTTATACACACAACATTCCTATTCCACCTTTAAATATCGCATTTATTGCATATTTTATAAAAATATTTTATTGGCAATCTACAATCATCACCTTCCATCGCTTTTCACAAGACGATGACAATCTCTTTATAATAATAAATCAACATTCTTCAAAACGGCAAAGAAAAATCATTGTAATTAACTTGATAGTAAAATCAACGATATTCTATATCGGCCTATGTTAAAACTAATTATATCATATATATATTACCTAGAAGATCATAATATACATTCGTCGTACTAAAAATTCATCAGCTAACCTAACCTAGTTCTACTAAAAATTCTAACTAATTTTGGATTCACCTAATTATTGTAACAAAAATAAATAAGTATTTATCAATAATTTTTAAGTTTAATTTAGCAATTAAATATTCCCGTCTTCGGCTTTTATTTGCAAGAAAAAAATCTAAGCTAATCATCGTTATCTAACTTAATTAAGAGTACCATTAACTTCGCCGTCTCGATGCTGAAGGCCTTCATCGAACGAGGAGTAAAAGTGGTAAGTGTAATAATATTTTTTGTGCTTTCTTCATTGATAATCATATTCCATTGATTATCTTATTTCATTGATTGAAAGGATTTAGTCTCATTTTTTTCTCTTGCAATTTGATTATCTCATAAAAAAAAAAAAAAAAAAAAAAAACAGAGAACAAAAGAAAAGAAAGGAACAATAATTTAATTTTAGATCACTTTGATCATTGTTTATGATTTATTAATGAAGTTTCAAATTTGTAAATTTTGTCATTTTAATTTCTCATTATTTTTAGTTATTATTTATTTTCCTTTTATTGCAATAAAACAATATGTTGTTTAATTGAAACAAAAGATTTTAAGGTTAAATCTCATAAATACTATTTAGGGTATATAACGAATTATTATGCACCTTCGTAAAGATTTAAATTAAATTCTTATTCTTTTATTATTAATGTTATTTTTTTAAATAATTCCCAATTTCGTTAAAATATATCTTGGTTATAGCATTTTTTATGAATTATAATGAGTTTTTGTTTAATGTAAAACATAACTTTAATTCTGTTATTAATTTATTACAAAAAAAAAAAAACATTTTTTTTTCTTAAACTTCAATAAGGGTTATATTATGTTATGGGTTCTGATAATTACATTATGGCAAGATTCAGAACATTGGATAGGGAGGGATAATTATTACCAGGGCTCAATTCTATCCATGAGTTCCATCTATAAGCAAGGCGAGAATTAAATTAAAAAGTATGTGTCACCAAGATAAATGGGGTGTAATATTAGTTTAATAATTAAAAGGAGTCTATAGTAACAACTTTTCATGTAATGAATTCATTTTACTACAATGCACAACGAATCCCTCAACCGGCTGAAGCTAGCAGCTGCATCAAAGGCTCCTATAGAGCTTTCGTAGTGGAAATCAACTTTTGTAGGTTTAAAAAAAAATTTATCAAGTTTTAAAGGTTAGACACATATATTTGATTGGTATTTGGCAAATGTTTCAAAAGATTTTTTAAAAAATATTAATTTCATTTAAATTTTTTCTGATGCAATCAAATAATCGAAATTCTAAAGCATCTCAGCAGAAAATAACTTCGCAGTTGCAAAAATGTTCTTTTTATGATTTTTTATTCACCGCTTTTAAAGTCTTTATAAAAAGATGATATTAATTAAAATACTTTTTATTTGAATAAATTTTGGAAAATAATTAACCCTTTTCTCCTAAAAAGACATTTAGTTTTACTTTTTTAGAAGAATTATGAATAGCTTTCAAGAGCATTTTCAGCACTTATTTAGTTCTACTTTTGAAGTGGTGGACACTTTTTTAAGAAGTATGTCTTCTTTTTTTCTAGTGTGAAATCTTATTTTTCTCTTAAGCTATAAATATTTCTTCTTTAGGAAAATTTATCTCCCAAAGTTTTTGTAAATGGAACGTTTGATTACTTATCTAATTTTATTACAAATATAGTTTTAAAATATATTGAACTCCAAACCTGTAACTATGTATATCATTTAATTACTTGTTAACACAAGCAGCAAGCGTTTTTAGTTCTTACAAAACATTTTCTTTTATTTTAAATTCGGAAACATTTAACAAAAAGAAGAAAATTCCTAATATTCTTAACAACTTTTTAAAACCGGTTAACCGTCTTAAAAAAAAAAAAACAGATAAACCTGTTAATCGAAATTCAAAATTTGAATTAACCGTTTCGCGGAAAATCGAAATTAGAAGAAAAAATTGTTTTTTGGATAAAATATATACAATATATACAATCATAGTCATATATATTTTTTTAATTTTAAAAAGAATTAAAATATTTTTGTTATAAAATATTCAAAAAAAAACTTTTTGTTGTTTTAACGGCTGAAATGTGTAGAGTAGACTGTGGTAAAGTATTTACACACATTTTTTTATATTTTAAAATTATTTACACACCTTCAAAAATCAATTATTTATGCTTAATAATTGCCAATGATGGTTCAAAATTTTGTCTTTAGGATAATATGAAATCTTTTAGTCCAAACTTAACTTTAATAAAATCTAAAAATATTGGCAGAAATGACAAAAAATTAAAGCCAAAGTGAGATTTAAATGATGTATTAGAGTATGAAAATGGTTAGAAAGTCGTGTAATCTTTAATAAAGGAAACATTTGCAAAAAAATTAGCGAAAATCTGTCATAAACATTTAATATCCTTTAAAATATATGTAAAATTCTCGAACATCATAACCTTTCTAAAAATCATATTTTCTCGCTGAAGAAATAGATAACTACTGAGAATTTTGCAAATATTTTAAAGGATATTACATTTTTATGACAGATTTGCTTATTTCTCTTTTAAATGTTTTTATTAACTACTTTGCGTTTTAACATAATATTCAAAAATCGTAATATACGCACAATTATCTATCAAACAAGACATACAACGAAAAAAAAACTATTAAAAAATGTTATTACGAATTCCCCAGACCATTAATATGTTTTAAAGTACTTGTGTATGGAGTATACAAACAAATTTTTTACTTTTTCTGTAGAATAATTTAAACCTCTTTCCATGCTTGATTAAACAATTCTTATTTTTTTTTAAGATTTTTGCAAAACTCCAATTTCAAACTTTAAAAAAATTTTGTTAAACAAATTTCAAAAAAAAAAAAAAAACGTACTTAAGCCGTATCTATTATTTGAATTTTGCGGATTTCGGCAAAAAGGCATTTTTCGGTTTTTTAGTTATAAAGTTATTATAACAGAATAAAATAAAACATGTTTTAGAAAATACATTCTGAAGTTTTTAGGAGAATTGGACAATGATAATCTTTAAAACACGAAGGTCTAAAATCAAAATTTGAAATATTTAAAAGCTTTAAGGAAAACATAACGAAAACTTATTTATTTGTATCTGGATTTCGATAAAATTTTGTGAAAATATAACTAAAAGACCCTCGTTGATACTCAACTGAGCAATTTTTTAAACTCTCCTATTTGTAAAGTGAATTTTATTAATTAATATCATGGACAAATGATCTGATAATTACCTCATTTTGACAAGTAAAGTCATTTTATACCATCAAAATTTCTCACAGAAATCATTGCATCCATGTCAAAATAAAAACAAATATTTTTCGTGGTGCTTTCCTTAAAAATTTGAAATATTTTAAATTTTGACTTATCACCTTCTTTATTTAAAGGTAATTCCTGTCCAATTTTCTTAAAAACTTCAGAATATATTTGCTGAGATATTTTATTATTGTGTAAAAATTTTGTTTAGTGTGAATATCAGTTAAAAAAAATACTCAATAACTAAAAAACTGCAAAAAATTCCGCAAAATTCAAATTGAAGGTACGGCTTAGTCATATAAACTATTGACATAATTCGTTTTAATTTTGTTTCGTGCAGAATTGTCTATAAACCTGAATAGTTTTATTCGAACTGTTTTAAAATTTGTTTAACAAAATTTTTAAAAGTTTGAAATTGGAGTTTTGAAACAGTCTTTAAAAAATCCACATAAACAGAAATGTATTTTTCAGTAATTATTTATAATAATAACTTAAATATTTCTTAAGTGATTTTTCCTTTTCATTTCTTGTTTTTAAAATCTTGTTAGAAAACAAAGTATTTAATAGCTAAATTAAAAAAAAAAAACCAAAAAGCCATACTTTCCCCATATATACGCATCATATAAATTTCAGGTCCGACGCAGTACGGGTTAATTTCACTAATATTTCACACAATATCTTTTTACAACCTAATGAACGATTCCAGGAGGAGTTACGGTGAAAATACAATAGTCGTTAAGTTTTGGTGCAGTCTATGTACAAACATTAGACTGGTTCAAAAATATTTATATGGGATTTGTAAACGATATTTTATTAGGGCTCTAGAAGGCCGACTCAGTTTTTTTTTAAGTTTTAAAACTGTGTGTAAAATGTCAGTTATTTATATTGAAGGACAACAAAAAAATAATTCTTTTGTATATAAAAATTTATGTTTATTGATTGAATATTTTAATTAAAATAATTTTCAAAAGTTTTCAATTTAAAAGTAATAGAAAAAATATTTCTAGTTAAAATTATAAAATATTTATATAAAGTATTTTGTGAACAAGTTCCAACATTTACTCTCCCACCAGCTAAAAACGTATATTTTGTTTTTATATATATTTTAATTTAAACTAAAAGTCACTTTTTTGTCTAATTTTGTGTTAGTAATTTCATCACTTATTTCTGATTTGTCAATAAATGCTGGTTTAAGATGATCAATAGCAACTATCACAATTGAATCTCCTTTCTCCATTTTAAAATATTTATCATTTTTATCTAAAACTGTATGTGCTCCTTCAAAATAATAATGCTTTCACAAAAACCTACGAGAATTTCATTAAATTTGGGGCAATGTAACTGTAGTTGTTACCGTGATAAGATATGTCATTACGGATAGGAGATAAATGTTCCCATAATTTTAAGAGTAGAAATTCACAAGGATTTTTTGAAATTTGAGATAGTATAACTAATTCGCTAGGAATTCTTAGAGTCTGACCGTAAACCATTTCCGCATGATTTCGTAAAGTTAATAATATAATAGGTAATTCATCAGACCAGTGTACAAAATCGTTAGGTGATGTAATAGATGTTTTAAGTTTACGATGTAATCTTTCAATGATACCATTTGTTTGGGGATGGTAAGCCGTAATATACTAAGTATATTCGCTAAATATCCTTAAATGAGGACGTTCTCCATTGGCACCAGTGGATCATTTACGCAGTTGTGTTCTTTCTCCATTGGATCTCGAGCAAGCGACTCATGCGTACATGTTTTTCGTATAGCCTCCTTGGAGACCTCTTAGCATCGCCACGACTTTCAGATTACAACTGATCCGCCACATGTGATTAGTGTAGCAAACTTTATCCAAAATTATTTTCATGGAATCGTATGTTTCGCTCATGTCTGTGCTGTAGCCAATGGGAATGCTTGGTTTTTTATTATATTTATGTAGCAAAATGACTTTCAGGCTTGATTTCGAAGAATCGATGAACATTCGCCAATCAGCTGCGACATAATTAATGGTCATCGCCTCCATCAGTCCCTTTATATCGTGGCAGTAAACAAATGTGTTTCCTTCGTTGAGTGTGTAGTACCGTTGGAATAGCAATTGTCGTCTTCGATATCCGGTTACTTTGACATTAGGCTCCAAATTGTTGCCTTCTTTCAAAAGCTGGGCAAGTTTTTCTGCTTCACGTTGAGAAAGGTTTAATTCTGCAACAATCTTGTCCATTCTTGCTTGTGATATTGGAATTATTTTGTTCGATGGGCCGGCTTCTGGTGTTGGTTTATAGGTGAAATCCGATTGATCCATTGTTTCAATAGAAAAAGAAGTTTCTCTGTCAGGACTTGGAAGCGGCGGAATTGGTATTTCATCCGAATGCGGTAGAGGTATTTGTGCACTTTTAACTGATATGTAAACTCTTCGTTTAAGGCCTTTACGATTTACTCCACATATTTTGTTTGCGCAAGCGTAACAGTTGTCGGAATTGTGCTCTCCTAGATCAGTCCAAATCATTGGTACACCAAAACGAAGTGAACTGCATTTCGCTTGGATCCACTTGTTAAGACCATTGTAGCACGTTTTACAAATTTTGTCTGGGACCCACGAAACGCCGCGAATTATTTCGCAATCAAAATAAAGTTTAAAAGCGCGCTCCACTTGCTCAGTGAGTAATGCAGCATTTGTTGAAAAAGCTCTTTTGCCACAAACGTAACAAAATAATTTGATATTTTCTGGACAATTTGCACTCATTTCGGTTTTATACTTTTATTACTTTTTCGTCACTTTAAAAAAACCGTACTTTACGCGTTTGGAGACACTTGTTGAATGACAAAAATCGATCAGTGAACACCTATAAATACTACGTAAGTTTCAATATTTTACTGAGAGGTACTTATGAATTCGCGCATCTTTTAAGGGTGGCTATAAACCTGATTCGTGTGCGTTTTAAATTTTTCGAAACGTTCTAATTTCACTTAATTGTGAATAAAAGCGAAACGCGTCCATCGATTTTCATGATCTATGTCTCATTTTGTTTAAAGGTTATGTGACTTTACGTGAAAGTAATAGGACTTGACACTTTTTTTTACCGGTTTGGCTTTTTTATGAATTAAAAATAAAAAAATTCAATTTTTTAGGCCAAAAATAGTTTTTTTTTTCATACGTTTATTTATAACTGCGAAACTGTTGCTTATGTAGCGAAACGTTGTATGAACAGATTAAAGGAATTGTAATTCCTAATTTTTTTAAATTAGTTTCAGCAAAAGCTGGTGGTTCTCGAGTTATGTCAAAAAAAAGACCACCAAAGGTCTCAATTTCCCCTATATGATAGTTACTAACTTCAAATCGATATATCTCGATTCCTAGACGTGACCCAGCGAAACGCCGGCACACGTATAACTTATTTTTTACCGATATAATTTTCCCCGGTAGTTTGAACCCTTCCCGATCACTTACCCCTACCATTTGTCGCACAGTGTAATTTTCAATATATATTTGTAACCTCTTGATACTGTCAAAGGTCGTACTAAGTCCATATGGATATGTTAAAATCTACATTTCGGAGTTGAAATTTCTACATTAGCTGATTTAGTGTATTTAAATATGTTCAATCTTTGACGTTTAATGCATTGTAAAACCCATAAATTTATGTTTTCATTTATAGAAGAGCAAAAATATCTATTTTGAATTAATTTCCTAGAAGCACGGGGGCTCTGGATGTGAAAGCTAATGAATTTTTTTCAAAAATCGCTTTTCTCATGTTTTCGGGTATATATGGTCTAGGATGATTTCCTGTTATTTCACATAATATATTGAAATCACAATTAGGAATTTTAAATTATCTAATATTGTTTTTTAACTTTAAATTTCTCGTTTATCAAATTGTAAGAAATGTCATGTTCTTGTTCCTTTTTTAATGTATTAGAATTAATTTCAGCATGTGTCAAAGAATCAATATCTATCAAAGTTGATAATGTATCTGCAACAATATTATCTTTACCTCGAATATATTTAATATCACTTGTAAATTCTGCTATGTATTCCATATGTCTTGTTTGACTAGGGGATCTTTCTGTCTTGGAGTCAAGTATATAGGTCAATATTTTCTGATCTCTAAAAAAACTGTAAAAGGATTTCATTTTAGGTAATATGTATATTTAAATTAGAATAATTTTCAAAAGTTTTAAATTCAAAAACAATAGAACGAAATATTTCTAGTTAAAATTATAAAATAATTATACAAAGTTTTGTGAACATTTATTTTGTCGAATGGAATATGATCAGCTTTGTGGAGTTCATCTTTTTAACATTTTTTACAAATTAGACAAGTCTATTGTACATACATGTGTATATAAATTTTATTTAAACCTGAAATTTATGTATGTGTAATTGTGTATTTTTCGGCATTTCCCTTTTTCTCTCCGTATCTCTTATTGTTATTTAATACAAGCAATTAGCTGCAATTAATGACTATTAATATAAGTTAATTTATTGAAATATGTTCCTGTATGAATCTCATTTATATTTAAATTGCCACTCAAATTTATGTATACTTATGTTTGTATGTATGTATGCATGTATGTATGTATGTATGTATGTATGTATGTCTTTTAAGTGCTATTATGAATTCATGGCTTCCAAGAAATTATTTGAAGTTAATGAATTGCTTTACAAAGGCCATAAGACATTGACAAGCTATTTTAATGTTTTGTGAATCTAATGCCAAATGAATAGTTGTATACCCAGTTAAATGTTCATGGACTATATTGTAGTCGATGTTTTCTGCAGGAAATTATGTATTCAAGACAATTTTTTGTAAAAATTGCATGCATATTGGCGTGCTTCTATTCCAATTAACGACTATATTAGCGACAATGTAATGAATCTGTAATATTTGAACTTTATTGAAGGCAAAATAGCCAACAATTTTGTGTATTTATCCTGCTTTAATTACCAAACAGTTTTCTAATTCTGAAAAAAATATTAATTAAAACTAATAAAAATAATAATCATAATAATAATAATAATAATAATAATTATTATTATTATTATATAATAATTAATATTATTAATAATAATAATAATAATAATAATAATAATAATTATTATTATTATTATTATTATAATATAAGTTTAATTATTTAGCGTGTGTCAAAATTAAAATGAATAAAACGAAAAATAATGTTATTGCGCGTAATTATGCATTCATACAAGGGTACTCTTTGGCACATATTTTTATTCGACGGCATATTTTTTGCGTACAGCTTCGAAGGCTCTAGATATTAATGATGACCAATTTATCTTAGCCCGAATTAAATGAAATGAAGGTGGACGATACGTGGTTGCAGCAGGATAACGACTATGAACCTTCTGCAAAATCAATATTACGTAGTCCACCGCTTGTATTTAGCCAGATTTGTGTAGCAGATCCTTCCCGCCATGCGAAATAGCGCGAACATTTAAACAACGTTATATTCCTTATATAATGACTTTCATGGGTCCATCCAAATAAGAAGCAACTTTCAATAATTTTCCACATACAGCTTTTTTTACAATATATTTTTGTTACTATGGTCATCTGCGACTTTAAAAATGTCATATCTTTTGACGTCAGAATAAAGTCCATTGCCCTCCATATAATCGCAGACAACAATTTGCACGATATTGTTGCTTATAATGTCCTTAATGATTTAGCGGATATTTGTTCGAAAAAGTCGTTGACGAATTGTATGGGCTGTCGCCAACATGTTAGGATTTTACTATTTGGGTTTTACTCTTCGTCGATGTTGGCTTGAAGACATGGCCAACTGGGATAGTTAAACACACATACATACACATCCACACATACATAGATACATACACACAGACATAGATATATACACACATAAATAAATATATACATACATACAAAAATACATAAGAATGAAAAGATTATTTATGTTATAATATTAAATTCAATTTACAACAATTGTAAATGAATCGATTTTTATGCTTAGACACAATTGTGAATCATTTATGAATAATATAATAAAATATTATTTTACATTTTTGTCCCAAAATATGTTTTATATTGCAAAGAAAAAGGTTTATTTAATATGTTTAAAATAAACAAGTAAGAAATTTATATGGTTCAACCATATGATAGCTTACAGCATGTGTATGTGAACTATGGTCAGGTATGGACAGATTTATTTGAAATTTGGTGGTAGAATTTATATTTATGTGTAAGAAATCTTATTAGTATGTAAGCTATCTATGACCGTTAAAACTCTTTGCTTAGAGAAAATTTGCATCGGGGCTAGGAGAATTAATGAAAACATTTCAAATTTTAAACTTAAAATCTTTTAGTTTCTCAGAAATTTTCAATAAATAACAAGAAAAGATTTCATTTACATTTTAAGATTAAGTTTAAAAAAGATATCCTGTTATATATATTATCTACAAAAGTTGAATATAATTTTAATTGTTAACCTGATTATGGACTAAAGATACAAAAAGTGATAACTTTTTAACTAAGTTTTATATTATTTTCATGTTTGTATTATATTCTGCATTATGACAGCACCTTTCTGAAAATTAAATTTTTATGAACAACTTAAATTTACTTTTAGCACCTTCGTCTGATATAATTCTAAATAAATAAATCCTTATCTTTTAAATTTTACTGTGGAATTTTACTGTAGAATATTATTTTAACTAAAAAAAATAATGCATAGTTTAAAAATTTAAATTTACATCTGAAAATAGCTGTGTTTTGCTGTTGATTTTCATAGGCAATTTCATACAAGATTTAAATATAAATATAAATTTAAATTCTACATACTTATCTTAATCATTTTTTCGAGTGTTATTCGATTCGACCATATTAACTTTGCTTCGTATGAGAAAAAAAAACTGTTTCATTTGGTGCTCCAGCCAAAGTCATATCTTTTGTATTTTTCTTGGAAATAAATGAATTTTTGCGGCCCCATAAATTTCTAATTCGGACTTCATTGACCTACTTTTTATTTTACACATGGCCATATTAATACTCAATGATTTAAGATAACTTGGAGTAGACTTAGTATGAACGTTTTCAAATTCTCTAACAATTTGGGTATCATCATTTGTACTGAACATATTTATAATAAAACTAATCTTCGATTTTGTCCTATTAATCTTTTTTCAAAAGTCTTAATGAATGACTCCACTTAGGGTTACTAATTTCCCTGACGGAGAATAATATAATTAAAGCTAAGCGAGCTAAAAATTTATATTAAATATCAATACTGCGCTGAGGTGTAGTTATTTTTGAGGAATGCTGACATAAAATTTCGCATAAGAGATTGTGCATATTATAGCAACGGATTAAAAAAACTTATTAAAGTATTGTTTCTGTTATTATTATTATTATTATTATTATTATTATTATTATTATTATTTCTTATTAAACATGCAAAACTAAAAGAAAATATAAAAGTTAAAAACAATAAATAGGACTAATTTTATGTAACTCATAAAATAATTATTCGATTAAACATTTTTGTTTATTTGTTTTGTTTGAATCTACATCACTAAAAAAACATTTTTCTGTTTTTTAATGTACTTTTGGACGAAAACTAAAAAACACACAAAAGTACATTAAAAAAACAACAAAAGAAAAATTGAATTTTTACAGTATCATTCTGTGATTCCCAAAAGTAAAATATACTATTTTATTTTTCGATAGGATCAGGAAGAATGGTAGCCCACATAAAAAGCGAATATTAATTATAGCATATCGCAATAACTGTAAAAGCGAAAGACTTAAGATTTTGTGGGGATATTTTTCGTATGTAGTACCATAATTTAGATGAAAATGGGGCGTGTAGGTCAAGGGAGAATGATAGCCCCCATACAAAGCAAATACAAATTAATATATGTTTAAAGACCTATAGCAGGGAAAGTCTTAAGGTTTTGTTGAGATAATTTTCTTATTAAGATTCACAATTTATATGAAGAAGGGGCGAACAAGTATGGGGGCCCCCATACAAAATAAATCTTAATTATTGCATATCTAAATAAATATTGTAGAGAAATTCCTATGATTTGGTGGGAATTATTTTTCATTAATATTCACAACAAATATAGGATTTGTAAGTCTTGGTAGAGCACTAGCGCCCATACAAAATAAATATTAATTATATCGTGAACTATAATAGCTAAAGTCTTAAGATTTTGCGAGAATAATTTTCTTATGAAGTTTAATAGTTGAGATGAAAATGAGGCGGGTAGATCTAGGAGTATTGATAGCCCCATTCAAAGTAAATTTCAGTTAATATCTAAAGAACTATCGTAGTGAAAGTCTTAAATTTTTAGTGGCCCAAGGAGAAGTAGTAGCCCCCATACAAAGTAAATATTATTTTCTCTATCAATAGGGATAGTAAAGCACACCGGGATAAGCTATAATGTATAAAAATGATAATTAAAAGAAGATGAAATATATTGAAGACTGGCATAGTGGAGATTAAGCCAATATTCTTTACAGAACATAAACAAAAAATGGAAAATAATCATAATGTCGACTAAATTGTGTTTAAAGTAGGTTCATTCTACTAAATATATCTTTGTTATATTTAAGCTAATAATCGTTTTCGTATAAAACTTTAAGAATTTTTCTTAACAATTCATTGTAAAGCTGTGTTAAGATTATTTAATACGGCTGTTAATCTTCATCGCTTTTAAGAAATTGATCTTTGAAGATTTTGTTCAATTTCACTTTAACTTGAATATAAATATTGGCGTATTTTAAGTAACTTTTGTTCATAGTTTATTATATCCGTAGAATTATATAGGTATTTAATAAAAAATAAATACCAAAATTCTAATTTCGGTACTCTATTACAATTTCTTATGCCAATAAATATTTTATGTTTCCACTACTGCAGAATTTCAAGTCTAGAATAACAAACCGCAAGTTTGTTCAAATAAATGTAATTCAACTGTAAAATAGTAAATTTTAAATAAAATATGATCATAATAACTAAATAAATTAACTTTGAGAAATAAATTTTTCGATAATATGTGACCTAATTTTTTTTCGTTTTTATAATAGAGACATATTCATTTCATATGTTTATTATTAAAATAATTATGTATATTTTTCGTGAGGTACTCAAAGAATTGTTATTTTATTGCAAAAATCGTCTAAATTTAGCTTCCTGTTCTTATTTAGATTTTTGTGGGAAAACTTAAAAAAGGAGCAAGGTAATTTTTTTCCTTTGCATAATAAGCACTATAGTTATGTTATTGCAAGAGCTTAATAAAACTCTAAAACTTTTGATCCATTGAATATTTATGGCTTTTTTTTTTAATTGGAATGCAATAGGCAATGGAAACTATAGTGGGTAAGACCATAAATTGAACGGTCCTACCCACCAAGGGATTCAATGGGCTTTTTCAAAAAAGTAATTCAACAAATTGAAGACAAAGATGAAGAACACTTTCATCATGCTGCAAAAATGAGTGTTTCGCTACTTAATTTAATCAAATATAAACTGGAAAAACTCTCTCATAAGAAACCAATTGAACCATAAAGCATTTTAACACTAAAATTGTTGTAAGTAGTATTTATTTATAAAATATTTTAAAGATACCTCAGTCATGACTGCGTACAGAATCAGTATATCAACAGTGAAGCAAATTATATACGAAACTTGTGAAGTGATATGGGACGAGCTCAATAAGTTTCTTGTTTTTAAACCAAATACTACTGATTGGAAATATATATCAACTTTACTTTATAACCAAAATGGACTTCTACACTGCTTAGGTGCCATTGACGGCAAACATGTACAAATTTTATGTCCTAGAAACAGCGGATCACTATATTATAATTATAAAAAGAATATTAGCATCATCTTGATGGCAGCATGTGATGCAAACTATTCATTCACATTAGTTGATGTGGATTTGTATGGAAGGCAAAGTGATAGTGGAATACTCAGAAGAAGCAATTTTGGGAAACAGTTAACAAGAAATAATTTAAATATTCCTGAGCCGCAAGTTTTGTCCATTTCAACCTAACCTTCCCATATTATTTTGTAAGGGATAATGCGTTTTCATACTGTCACAGTTAACTCCAGGCAGCTAATTAGTCCACCCGACATGAAATTTCTTGGCCTTAATTTTTTCTTTCTAGAAAATTTTGAATATTCGACAAGTAATATGAATTGGAAAAATTTATGAAAATAGGCGAAATCTTTCAAAGTGTCATAAATAATACAAAAATATCAAACTCATACAAAAGAACGAAATAATTACTTAAATTACGAATTTCAAAACTAGAATAATCAAAAATTTCACAAAGAAACTCTGGACCAAGAGAATACTGGGAATTAGAAAAACCTTTATAAGGTACATAAATATCCGCTAGAACTGAAATCAATTGTCTAATATTATACTATGCAGATTGAAAAGTTATGCAAGTAGTTTGGTTTCAAGAAAGAATATAAGTGGTTTTTTTGGAAAAGATTTTTTTTTTTGCTTAAGGAGTAGGTCAAAGTATTGTACACGAATATAAATTTTTTGTATTTTTATCGAAATTTTAGATGATTGTTGACTATAATTTAAGAATTATCAAGACTTCTGTAAAATTTCATAACACTTTTATTAGAATTTTTCTCGATTTTTTTTTAACCAATTTTTATATAATTTTTTTGACGAAAATTGCAGTAAGTTTATTTAAATGAATTAATAAATTGTAATTTATATAAAAAATTAATTTTTTCAAATTTTACTTAGATTTTTTAACAAATAATGTTAGTGGGCTAATTTACTGACCCTTGATTTTTATAAGTATATTTCATAAAATAATGTTTTTGCGTAAATTGTTAGCTTATATTATGGTCAATATATTGAATTAATAAAATAGTTGAAAACTACTTTATAAGAAAAGAAAATTAGGGCTAAAAATTGCATGTCGGGTGACCGATACTGTAATTCAGAGCAGTTAAAAAGACAAGTATTTTGTTTTCTCTACCATAAAAAATGAGTACAGCAAAATATGCCACACCATAATATTGCAAAGAAATGATTCAAAAATATATAACTATTGTAGAAACATTCAGTATATAAGAATCGGTTAAATATAGCTTTAATCATTATATTATTTTTGCATTATAAAATTCTTTTCTGAAAATTAAATTTATTGCATCTAAACATGTACTTTTCTTTGATTTAGGATGTTTATTTTAGTAGAATTCTTTATTAGTTTAATAAATTTTAATTTTCCTAATTTTATTTCAGGTTAAAATACCTTACTTCCCTACTTGTCCGTAAATCTATCTATCTGTCAGTTTTCCTTTTTATATCAAAAAACTGATCCAAATAAGGTCGTCCTTATAATATCGACGTAACGCCCCCTAGGATTATTTTTTTTTATGTAAAAACATAGTGTGCAAAATATTACAGTAATCACTACCACGTGCCGCGTACAATCAAAAGTTTATAGGGTGCATTTATATGGGGAAAATTTGACTTTTTAAGAGTTCCAAATTTTGTTTTTGTTAACTTTTTTGATATTTGTTGAACAAAATTTTTTAAAAAATTGGAGTTTTGAAGCAGCCATAATAAAAATCAACGTTTTTTAATAAAGAATGAGAAGGGATTATATTTTATATTTTATATTTTTTTATTTTATATTTTATATTTATATTTTTCAGAAATTGTGGTTGTAAAAAAATTAAAAATTTGTATGTACTTTGCTTACACACGTCAATGGTCGGGGGAACTTCTAATAACTTTAATATTTTCCGACTACTTTTAACTATTATTAATTTTTTTGGTAGATAATTATGTGTAGATTACGATACGCTTACATCAAATTTAAAAAAAATAAGATGAAAATAGCAACAAGATGAAAATAGCAACATTTTGTATTGTCCCATGCACCTTACAAACTTCAGGGACGATGCGTCAATTGTTAGCAACATCCGATCACTCTAATATTTTGCATACTCTACTTTTACATAAAAAGGATAATTTTAGGGGGAGGTACGGTCGAAATTCGAAAGTAGGTTTTTTTTTCTAATGAACAACTATGTATCTATATTATTGCAATTTATCCTAATCATAGTATACGCATAGTTTCTGTATTTATAAATTGTTGATTGTATTTTTATACACATTAACGCACATACACACGCCCATTTCAAGATTGAATGTTTGACTTTAAGTCATAGAATTCTATTCTTCTCTCTATGTATTTTAGTAAAAAAACCTTCATTTATATGAATCGTAGACACCATTATTGCTTTTTATACCCACCATCAAAGGGATCAAAAAGATATATTGGATTTGTCATTACGTGTGTAACATATCGAAAAAATCATTAAGGACCCAATAAAGTATATATGTTATGGGTCCTTGTACGATTCTAAGTCCCTCTAGCTATGTCCGTCTGTCGATAGTTCAAGGACCAATATAAAAATTTAAAAAAAGCGTGATCCGCCCACTTTACCGATTACCTCTTATATAAGGTGAAATTTTAAAAAGTTAACGATGGTGGGTATATAAATTCGGATTAACCGAATATAACACTCTCACTTGTTTATTATTATTATTTTTTCTTTCTCGTTTTACTTATACATATATAAATATTTTATTAGTTAAATTCTATGTAGTATATACATTACCGGAAGCTCGTCCATATTTTTCTAAAAAAAAAAAAAAAAATCAAATTGTTCACTCTAAAGTTGCTTAGATGTTGGTAGTAGTCATATTAGTGATAGTAATGGCTGTTTGTTACTACAATGTATCCGAATTTTTCTATTCCATTTCGACAAAAAAAAAAAAAAAATAATAATAATAATAAGAAGGCCGAATGACTTGTATGGCTGCCTATTTAGTCATTCATAATCGATGTTGCCAATTTATTGTTGATTTACATGAAGTTGGCCTTTTAAACGAACAAAATTGTTTATTTATTTGTAGGTATTGCTCCACAATGAACAGATGCCATTACCAGTTAAATTTGTTAGTATTTTTTGTATTAAATGCGTTAGTATCTTTGATGGAATTGACTTCATGCTTAGATAAATAAACACAAACTTTCTTTAAACATACATAAATAATATTCTTTCTTTTTATCTTCATTCAATAATTTTCGTTATTGAAACAATAGGTATTCCAAAACACTTGGTACGAATTTTAGCCCATTTCATTGTATGTTTGTGTGTTACCCTTCTCAGTTTGTTTATTTTATTTATATATATTTTTTTTTGTTATATTCATTTGGTTTTCTGTTTTCTCTTTTTTATTATCATTTGAATTGGCATATTATCGCTATCAATGTTTATGCCAATTCTTAAAGTTGCTCTGAAGTTTTAGTACGAGAACAATTATTACTGGTTTGTTGTTGTAGTTTTTGTTGATGTTGTAAAGACGGTGATGATGAAGTCTTGGCTCCGGCCCCAGCAATGTACATTATATTGTTCTCATTTGAGTTTTCTTGTACATTTTGTCATCCGTAATAGAATTGCGAGTTAACAGCTACCCCAGTTGATAGAGTACGTGGCGCTAGACCATCGTAGGTTGCCGTTGAACATGCTGTCATAGGTTGTTGCTGTTGTTGAAGGTGATGCGTGGCAGCCGAAACTGGTGGAGGGGGAGTTGCATTCGAAGAAGCCGCAGCATTTGCGTGCTTCATTCGTCTGAGTGTGGCAGACGTTGACGATAAACCACTATTATTAGTTGTTTGCATTGGTATCGTTGATTGTGGTTGTTGCTGCTGATATTGTTGGCACAGGTATGTTTCATTGCTCGACATCGATTTGGGTGGTGTGCCCATATTGGGCGGCCTTTGTAGTACAGCTTCACTGTTTAGTATATAGCCGGAGCGAAAAGTTGGCGCTGTTGTGTATTGTGCCAACGATGATATGGGAACCACCGTACCTTTATTATAACAATAAAAGGAAATAAATAAATAAAACTGAAAACAATAAAGTTTGAATAGAAAAATAAGATTGAATGGTATAAATAGAAATTGTTTTCCATATAAAAGTATTTAAGGGGAAAAAGCCCTTATTAGACGATACTACAATAAGAGCGGAGTGAGACCTCTAGTTTTCTGTTCTTTTTCTTTTTCCTGAAGTTGGTATGGTAATTGGAAGTTATTAAGTTAATTGATTTTCACATCAAATACTTTTCAAATACTTGTGCCTTCAATCAAACATGAAATTTAATTAATAGCCGATAAGAGTGTATGTTTAATGCATTTAAATTTTCATAACATTCTTAAAAGGAGTCTTCAAATTGTCATGAATTTTAAATTTAAGTGTGAGTTGTAGAAGGTACTTAGAAAGGCAATTGTCAAAGTAAAGTTTAATTTTTAAGCAAGCCATAATAAAAATTATGTATTGCTATTGATAGAAAATAGATGAAAAGTGTGACGGTCTCAACCTATGGGAAGTTGCAGAGCGTATAATATTACACAACAATTTCAAAAAAGGAAATTGCATGAAATAATATTTCTAGTGTAAAATTTTCGATGTTCTTATTTATTTTACCAAATAGATACTTATGTAGAATTAAAAAAAACATAAAGGCTTAGAAACAAACTTTTAATTAAATTGGATTAAAGAGTTTTAGCGAATTATAATAATTTTAAATGTAATTTATAAAATATTTTGGTCAAACGATAATTTGGATGCATTGAAATTACATTGTAAGTGTAAGTGTAGTCTAAGGTTACTACTCCAAACCATTCACATTTTTTCTTCTAAATTTTGGAAACCTTTTTATAGTTTTTCTGATGAGGGCACAAAAACGAGATATACCTTCAGCTATACATAATTACTATAGCTATTAACTTATTGCCACAATAGTATTGAAAAATTTTTACACATATTGCAAAATTGTCTTTTAATATACTCAAGCATGTTTTATTTTCTTAGTATAGTAAAACCTAAGTTTAGAGTTATTTTTTCAAAATGCGTTTTTTGCATAATGTTGCTTTAGTAACCAATTTACATCTATTGATACAAAAATAATTTTAAAAATCTGTCAACCTCACGAAATAAACTGCTTTAAAGACAAGATTTTATGGAAATTCTATTTTTCATACTTGGATTTTTAGGTGTTTTTGAATAAATATGCCGTATCAGACTGATACACATAGAAAACAAATTGGTTAGAAAACGGTAATCACAACTAAAATTTTATTTTAATTATAAAGGAAATGCTATTTGACCAGATTTTCTATATTAATAATGTATAAAACTTTATTACGATTGAAATAGGATTCTGTTCCTTCGTTATAAGATCTCAGCATAAATTTGTTGATAGTTGCAATCAAACACTTGTTTCAATAATTTTAAAATTCGGTATTATCAAAAGCAAAATTAATTTGGGCTTCACAACCATAATTTGGTAGATTTTTGTGACGTTTAAAAAATGAACTATAAATTAAAATAAAAATATCATATATTGTGCAGAAAATTTTTGAAAAATAAGAAAATATATACATATAATAAATCTAAATATATACATATAATAAATCTAAATAATAACTGCCCAAATTCCTTATACATGCAGAGAAGAAATATAGTTGTAGTGACCATAATCTAAGAGCAACATATTATGATTGAAACATAATATCACAGCCAAAAATATAAATGATTATAAATAACAATTATTATAATTCAATTTTGTTATATTGTATCGGATTTTATAGTTTGTCTTTTCATGTTATAATTATAGTTTTAAATATAATTAAACAATCTTATTATATTATTATGCCACATTTTTTATATTATGATTCCATTTTATCATATTTTTATCTCATATTATCATATAGTTATCCAATCTGTTAGCATATATCATATATTTTTCATTTACTATTATTTCATTTTGTCATATTATTATTCCATCTTATCATATTTTAATAAAAATGATTGCTATTTTTATAAATTTTTTATTGAGAAATTTATATATATATCTATATATCTATCTATCTATATATATATATATATATATATATATATGGATAGACAGATATGTATATATATATATAGGTATATCTATATATATATATATATATATATATATATATATATATATATATATATTACATTGGAGTTAGAAAACAAATATTAAAAAAAAATTATATATTTACAAGCAAACAAGTATTGAAGTTTGTGAAAAGGATAAATATTATATTTATTTGTAACATTTTATTGTTATAGGAATAATAATATTAATATGCTTTAAAAACAGAATATGGTTTAAGAATAAAGAAAAGACTGCAAATATTTAATGCTTGTGGAAGTAATAATATGTTTCATATTAAAAAAATTTTGTTTCTGGTAAAAATATTTAAAAACATATAATTTTTGCAGTCAATATAAAAATAAAAATATAAAAATTATTATTGAGTGTAAACATTAAATGACAAAATTGAATCAAAATCATTATCATCATGAACACAGGGTTATTAAAATTCAATAACATTAACAACGAGAACATAATATTGTTGTAGTGATCATGCTGTAACCATGTTTTTTCTCTGAGTTTAGAGATTAACCAACACCATATATATGGTTCACATGTTGCCACTTTATAGTTCGATGATTTAAAAGTGCGCAGCAGAGGCGACTTCACAAATTATAAAATTAAGGAGAATTAAGCATGGTGAATGATGAATTAAAAAAAAGCTTTTCGGGGAAATGACACCAAGTCCTATGACCTTTCTTTAACAATATACATTTTTAATTTTCTATTCAATGCAGTGCCTGAAAATTTGTTTTCTCTGTGTAAATAATTTTCAGAATATGAAGAAGACAATTAAAATTTATGTCATATTTACTAATATTGCAAAAAAAGAAAAAATATATATTATCTTGCAGGCGTGGATCTAACCAAGGTATTTGGATGTGGAAATTTTCTGATTTTTTTTTTGTTATTTTTACTAAAACTTTATGTTGATTTGGCCAATATAAAACGTTTAAAGAACAGATTTTTAATCGAATTGTTGAGCTATGAAATTTTTATATTTCTTTCGCTCAAAAAACTCGATATTTTACATTAATTTTCTATTTTTTGAAATACAAAAAAGAAAATAAAATTACGTGTTTTAAAATAAATATTTCTGGGAATATTGAATAGATTTTAATGGTTTAAATTGCGTTATTACTTTACTGTTATTCTCTTAAGTACTTCAAATTAAATTAATTTAAAAGTGTTCGTGATATTTTTAATATCTAAAATTACTGATCTAGAATTTGTGAGATAAAGGGAATTTGTACTAAAAATTATGTAAAATATAACTTATTTTTTGAAATTTTTTAAAAAAATTTATAAAATTTACAGATTATATATTTTTTAAAATAAAGTAAGTTACTTTCATTGATTTAATTTAAAAACAGTTAAACATATTTTCAGAAATACATATTTCATATATATATATTTTTTTTAATGAAATAAAATCATCAAGACATGCGAAACATAATTTATTTTTTGTATGGAAGTCATATAAAATTACATATTTAATAATTCTTTCGATTACTTCGAAACAAATGTAGATTTTTGAAAATAGATTAAAATTGATAGAAAATTTGAAAAAATTAAAATTCAATTTTTTACTAAAAATTTAAGTTTTCACCAAAATTCGGAAAAATACCGAAATTTTACTGAATTTTATTGGAAAAATAATGATAATAATAATAATAATAATAATAATAATAATAATAATAATAATAATAATAAAAATAATAATAATAATAATAATAATAATAATAATAACAATAATAATAATAGACCAAAAATATAATTATTTAGTTATAAACTCTTATTTCGTTCTCTCAATTTTTAAAAAAATTCATTAAAATTTTTGGTAAACGAAACTCAGTGAAAACTTTTTATAATATATTTTCAAAAATTAACAACATTATTATTGTTATGGTTTTAAGAGACTTTTTTCTGTACTTAGCTTACCGAAATTTATCGTTAACTACCGATGTGTCTAACGACAAAAACCGATAAAATTTTACAACAGAATAGCGCTTCACCACAAAATTTGTTAACTAATGAATTTTCGATACTTAAGGACAAACTTTTGTCGATAAAAAGTTACGGAATTACATTACAAAATTGCTTTTTTTTACACTCGGAATAGTAACGACGTGAGGTTTTTTTCTACCGGTTTTGTTAAAAATCGAAATTTGAATTTTCAGATACGATTAACTCGATATCTCTAAAAGTTAAATAACTTTCAAAAGCCTTAATGAAAAAAAATTAACTAATCTTGAAATCGAAGAAAAAAAAAAAGATAAGCAAGCATGTGCGAATTTTTATTTAAATCGGACTAGCCTACCACACTTTACAAAATTGAATTGCAAGATATGCATTTCATACAAAAATTGGCGGAAGAAATACGTTTATTAACGATATATTGTGTCAAGTTACCAGAGTTTCTAAGTTAAATACAGTTTTCATTAGATCCTGCCAAAAAATTATAGCTTTCGTTTGCTTTTATTGTAGTTATAATTAAGGATTTTAAATGCTTATCTCTTTAATTTACTGATATCTGTTAACTTACATGACATACTAACTTATATTCCAATAATTTTTGATTACCAGAAAAATAATACTTTCCCTAAAAATTATTTTAGCTTCATTATATTGTTAAAAAAATCATTCTTCCTTTTTCTATTTTCGATAAAATATAAGTTTTTGTGCAAAGTAATTTATATTTTTTTTTTTACTTTCCATTTGTAAATTTATTCTAACTTTTTAATTTTTCTTAGTTGAAATATTCATCTTTTGGGGGCTGCTAAAATTTCTTTTTGCTTGCTCAGATCCGCGAGCTTTAATGCAAATTAAGTACAAGTAAAAGGGCGTATATCCATAATTTAAATAATTTAATAAGATGATCTTTGGGTGTGATTTCGCTAATAATTTCAGCAAATGTTATCGGTTTAAGCTGCTACACGCTACGGGATCAGGTGAAATATGATCTTGTATAGCAGCAAGCAAGAAAATCAGTATCTTCATTCTTTCTGATTTCAGTGATGAGGATACTGTAGCAGCGGCCTGGGAGACAAGCTCTGGAACTATCTATATTGTCTCCAGCTATATGGCCCATGAGAAATGCGAACTACCACCAACTAAGGTTCGCGAGACTACAAAGGCGGCTAGAGCAAACAATATACCGCTCATGATTGGAGCTGACGTCAATGAACATCATGCTGTTTGGGGAAGCTCCGATACAAATACAAAGGGTGATTTTATTCTTTGTAGTAGTTTAGATATTCTGAACATTGGTAAGACCTATCAGTCTGTCGTCCTTCCTCTTGAAGACACTGGAAAGGTTAATCGATCATTATGCCTAAGTGAAGGGTAAATCTGTAGGGTATATTGAAAAAGATTTCGAGTATAAGGAATATGCATTAGTGGCTTTCCTAGATATAGAAGGAGCCTTTAATAATGTGACACCGGAAACAATCAAATTGCCCCTGAAGACTGGACATTCATCAGTCGGTCATCAGCCTCATATGGAGACTTCTAATCAATAGGGTTATAATATCCAGTATGAGTGCGACTACCATTTACAGGGTAGCAAATATTGTTACTTCGCAAGAAGTACTTTCATCTCCACTCCTTTGGAATATCATCGTTAACTCATTGCTCAGGGAACTTGATTCACTGAAGTTTAAAACTGTTGCTTATGAGGACGATGTTGCGGTGGCTGTATCTGGGAAATATTTTGATACTATGTGTCACCGCCTGCAAACTGCTATGGGTCTAATTAGTAAATGGAGTACAATTGGTGGCCTTGGCGTAAATCCAGGAAAAACGGAACTTGTCCTCTTTTCTAGAAAAAAACAAGATTCCATCTTTCCCACTTCCACGTCTAAACGAAGTACTTAGGGATTATACTGGACTCCAAACTATCCTGGCTCCAAAATACAGAGGCAAGAGCCTCAAAGGCCGGTATATCCCTATATATGTGTAGGAAGGCCATCGGTAAGTCCTGGGGAATAAATCCCAGAAATACGAAATGGCTCTTCGATACGGTGATTAAGCCCATACTTAGTTATAGAGCGATAGTATGGTGGAAGGCTATGGAGAAATCCACCTATCACCATATCGGAAACTTTGATAGGGTTCTGCTTAGTTCAGCGCTACTCATAACAGGAATCCATCGAAAGCCTTATTTGTTCTAATGAACTGGCTAACGGTGGATCTTATGTCCAAAGAGATCGTCATTATGACGGCGACAAGGCTCGAAACTATTGGTGCATGGAATGATAGCAGTTTCGGCCATGCGACCATTCTGGGATTCCTTAATAGCATTCCTAGCAATATCGGTTATTGTATCCCCATACCCTTTCTTGGCAGAGACTTCTCAGTATCAATCTCAACTACTGTAGAATTAAGGGCTGGTTCAGTTGAGGTTTATGGGGTTTGGGGGTGTCTATCCAGATATCCAAATCTGTACAGACAGTCAGGCCGCGATCAAAATTCTCTCGGGTGTCTTTTCGACATCCGGATTGGTACATAAATACCGAACATCTCTAAACAAGATGGCGAGACTTTCTAACCTGGAGCTGGTCTGGATTTGGGGTTATTCGGGAACCCCGGGTAATTTTATTTCGGACGCACTAGCCAGAGATGGATCCCTTCTTCGAGGCGAGGATGCTGACCAACTGATTGGAGTACCGCTTTCGGTCTGCAGATCTATAATTCTGTGGAACTTATCGAGAATTGCACAGGTTAGGTGGACAAATGAATCCAAATGTTCAACCTCAAGGCAAATCTCACCCCATTATGATGAATGTCGATCTTACTTCATCATGGGACTATTGAGGCATCGGCTGAGAACTCTTGTTGCCGTAGTCACAGGGCACTGGATTGCTGGTTCGAATGCTGGGAAACTAGGGCTCCCTTTTAACGACTTTTGTAGAAGTTGTCGGGATGAGGAAGAGGAGGAGATAGTGGAGCATCTTTTATGTCGCTGTCCCACTCTTGCTGGGATAAGGACTTCCAATTTTGGAAGTCCGTTTATGCATGTGTTGTCAGATCTCTCTGATATTGATGTCACATGGATCAGTTCTTTCATACATGCGTCGGGTTGGTTCGTTTCGAACGTTGGTATGGACATGTGAGTTAAAAATCAGGATTTTACAACAGGACCAAATTGGACCCAAGTGTGCTGCCTCACGTTGACTGGAGAGCTGCCCTAATAACCTAACCTAACCTATCGGTCAGATCCGACCATGTTGAATCGCGAGATTCTTACGATTTTACGTCAAGTCTTAAGGTTTCTGTCCTATCAATTTCTTTCACTCTACATCGTTATTTTGTATAACGAAATGGTTTATTTAGCCTCACATTCATTTCACTTCATTTTACCTATCTGGAATCAAGAACTCTTTCTGTATTATGATTGAAGTCTTCACAATAATATGGGCGTGTCAATCAATCAATCAATTTAATAAATAGAATATTAAAACTGAGCATTTTTAAAGCATCTACCTTCCGTTTTGTAGAAAAAATGGAAGCCCAATTAAAAAATTTAGTAAAGTGTCACTTTATTTTGACGCACAAAATCCACGACCAACACATTTTTCCCCCAAACACGGAATGCAGATAATTCAAAAACTTCTCTTGTTTATTAAATTAAATAATATAAAACGGCAAATACTTGGATACTAAAAAAGTATCTCATAATGCACCTAGAAGACAATTATTATGAAGCAAATAGCAAGAGTAGAAAATCACACTTTATTTTGTCCGACAGTGTAAATTACATTTATTATGCGCCTTATTACCGAAAGTAGGTTTTATATGGGAGCCATTGTCAATTATGGACCGAATGTGATAAAACCTTGCACTAGATTATCTATCCGTATAAAACTTATTTGCGTTAAATTATATTGTAATGCTAGGAATTATATTCAATGCTTCAATTGTAGGTATCATATGAAGCCATTCAAGGTCGTAAATCGTTGTTAGTTTTCTCCTTAAGATGTTTAACAGAAATCCAACAGCAGTTAAATTAAAAATGTTTGAGTTACACAATTAACAAAGTTATAGTCAGGGAAACCCGAGCTCTTGCCCTACACCATTGAGAATTCGATTCAAAGTGATTTGCGATATTTTTGGAAGTTGTCCCTATATGAGATATATGATCAATTATAGACTAGGATAGGTGAAAAAGTGAACCGAATATAACCAATTTATCTAGGCTTTATTTAAAATGTCTTCAAAATATCGACCTGTTTCTTCAAAAGGTTCACATGGACTGACATCCAGCCAGCCATCTAGACAGACGAACGGATATCGTTCAGTAGACCCAGAGAGTAATTCTGAGTAAAATGTATTACGACAATTTAAAATATAGAATGCTATAAGATGAAACGTTTGGAATTGGTGCTTTAACGTTTTTTATATCATACAAAATTAATATGTAATAAACCTCTATAATCTGAATAATTCGATAATTCGGATTGGGGTCTGCAATCAATAATCCGGATTATCAAGTTTATACTATATTTTGCAAAAACCATATTTGGGGATCTACTTCCTCCCACAAGTATCATAAAAGTGGTTAGATGAAACAAAATTAATTCTTCGAGGCTTGATATAAATTACATTCTGTTGCAGTTATAAATTTTATTTATTTAACTTCTTGAGGTCAAAACATAACAATTTTAAAAGTATTCTATAAAAATTATTACTAATTCAACATTTTTAAATTAATTTTTCCTTTCCAAAATTTCGGTTTTGATGTAATTTTGTCTTTTTATTTATTTATTTATTTCTCTTTTTTTTATGAAACTAAACATATTGGTGTGCAAGTTTTCAAATGCTATTTTGTTTAGAAAAAAACCAGATATTAACATAAAATCGGTTAAAACCAGTTCATATATTTCAAAACAAAGTATTTTTTAATATTTATTTGGAGAATACATTTTAGAAAATTAAAAGATAATGTGGATTTTTTCTTTGATAATTTATGCTTTTAATAAAACTGTTACTGTAACACGGTATTACCAATATATATTTAATAGCATTAAATTTCGTAATATCTAACAATGATTAACAGACAAAAGTATAATTTTTCAGAAAAAAACATAAAACTTACTTACCGATAACATTACTACCAGAACTAACAATGGAGCCACCAGCACTTCCTAAAACAATCGCTGGTGCTAAAATTCCACTAATTGCTGGTGACCCCGAGCTGGAACCACTTGCTGGGGCGTATACTTGGGTTGAAATACCCAAAATATCAGGTGATTGTCTAGGACCACATAGAATCGTTGTATTGCTCATTAGACTTGATGTCACAGATCCCGCCGTACTGCTTTGGGATATTAACGTACCCGAAGGACCCAAAGTACCGTAGAGATTTGTAGTTGGTGCATAAGACATGTAATTCTAAATAAATGGAAAAAAAACAAGACAACAAAAGATACAATTAAATTAAAAACAATAAAATTTCACATGGTTGGCAACCACATAGTCTATGAACACAAATTAAATTGTACAATTTATTTATAGGTTTGTACCAAAATGCTCATAACTGTTTAGTGCCAACAACATGAAAGAATAGAAAAACCAAAATCATAAATATTTAACAACAAAACAAAAAATAAAATGTAGTTGTTGTGTCTTTTTTTCGCAAAGATTGCATTTGTTGTGGCCGCATTGTTCTTTTTGGTCACTTGAGTTTATTTACTTACCTCGTTCTTTGACACACTTGGCACTGGAATTGGCGTTTGTAAATCGATGTCAGCATCTACTTCGGAAATTGTGTCGCTAAAGCCGTTTGGTATTGTAGTCTCACCGACTCCTTCGCCGCCTCCTTTACAGTCTCCGCCGCTACCCAGAGTACCACCAATACCACCTTTGCCGGACGAGGTTGAATGGGTGTCAGTGACACTTTCGTGACGCTTCAGCAGCACCACTCTGACCGCAACAGCAAGTATGCAGAGTATAACACCCACAGAACCGGTCGTCAGAAGATAGACAAACAAACGTTCTTGGTCGTCTGGTGGATTCATTGGTGCGGAGCCCACAAAAATATTTTGTGAACAAGAATGCAAGTGGAAAATGAAAAATAAGAACGACGAAAGAAAACGAGAAAAAAAGGAAACACTAAAATATGACCACAAAACTTTTTTTTTTGTGTGTGAAAATTCCTAAATGAAAGAACATTGGTAATTGGTAGCTATGATTAACAACATATACTAATATACACCAGCGCGGGGCAATAAATTCTTAACTTAATTGCAATGTCATTTGTTAGGTTCATCTACTTTTTCCTCATTCATCTGAATTTAATTCCTTAACCCCTTTTGAGGTTGGTGGTTAACAAACATATTTTTCTTATTTTCTTGTATAATTTTTTGTGTAAAAACTTTTTTTTGTGAATTGTGTTAAAGTGTCTTATTGTGTTTATTTTTATTTTTAGTGTAATTACCTTCTAAACTTATGTCGGCGCTGTGTGTCATAACGGGATTAACGCTACCAATATCACCCTCAAAACCCAATGAACCATTATTGGCTCTATTAGCACTTGTGGCAGTATTATATGTTCCATTAACAGTTGTTGTTGTGTTCACATTGTTGCGGGCAGCTGGCACTGTTGTGTTGCTGTACAACTTTGGTATTGCTTCAGATTCTTTGTAGAACAATTCATCATCGTACAAGTCATTAACATCGCCCTCAAAGTCTTCTGGTTCATCCGCTTCAACTTCTGTTTCATAGCGATCCATAAGCACTTGTTTGGGTACTGAAATCAAATAAAGCAGAAACGTTCTTAATCATCACTTAGCTAAGTTGGTGGCTGGCTCACTAGTTGGCATAGCGAGAAAATAAATGTTTGTATAAAGCTAAATGATTTATTACTAGCGTGATGTGATTTCGTTGCTTTTTTTCTTTTATGTGCCTCAAAAATAATTTTGTTACCCAACAAGTGCGTCTTAGCTTTGCAAATTGGTTTAAAAATATACCAGTGCACACTGGTTAAAAATCCAATTTATTTTTGCAGAAATTCCAAAATAATTAAGAAATTGTAAAAAGTAAATGTATTTTATAAATTATAACAAATCCAGTAACCAAGAACATATTAAAAATATAATGTGGCAACGTTGACAGTCTGACAAGTTGGTTGAATAGAATTATAATGTATAATGTATAATGTAAATTGCAGCCTAAGAGATGTATTTTAAGTCCTTTATTTTAAATTTTATATAAGTTATGTATTTGTTGTTATTTTTGAATTCTGTGGTCATATGTATTATTTATCATGATAACATATAACTTTGAAGGACGAAAAGTTATATTTGGGCAAGGACATGCACGAACTTTGCTAAACCTTTCTCGGTTTTCACATGTAGGAGAAAATATTATGTTTTCACCTTTTGGGTAATTCCACTAGTCAATAAAAATCTAAAAAAGTAATGAAAGTAATTACAATAAAACTAAAAGCAAACAAATAAATATCATATTTAAAAAAATATATATCTACCATTGTAAAATTATGTATTGTAGAGGTTTAAGCAAAAATACTTAAAATCGGTAGTAATAAATATTAGTGTTAATTTTAGATAAAATGTTTTTAACACAACTTCAAATAGGCACTAACAATAATTTTTGAATTTATGCCACAAAAAGTGAATTTTTGTCCATTGTGCAATGTACAACATCATGTTGACATGGTTAAGTAGTTATATGACTCAGAAGTTTTTGAACATTCAGCTTAGCCGAAATGAAATTCGATTTATTATTTTTTTTTTTTTTTTTGAGTAAAATGTTTTATGTGAAATATGTATATCATGAATTTCACGAGGCATCACACATGAAAAATATCTTAGGTCTCAGATTTGGTTCATATTTGGCACTTGCATGCTTTGTAAAACTACATTGATATATATATTTTAATTTTTTAAAATTAATAAAATTGCGACTTTATTCACGTTTTTAATTTCGAAAAATGAAAATACATATTTCGCTTTTTATGTAATTTTATTTATAAGAAGTTTAAATCCAATTTCATTGCTTTAAAAGTCATTGGAAAGGAAACTAATTCCTATTTTATTATCATAATTATTATTATTACTTTTTAAATGCATTTTTTTAAAACTCTCTCCTCCTTACAATTTTTTTATTTTCTTAAATAAATATAAAACTTTTTGTATTGACTAAACAATTCAATTTAAATTTTATCAAAAGTTTTTAACATGGCTGCAACTGACTTAAATCCTGAAACTACTTTGAACAAATAGTTTACAGATCTGTACCGTAATTCCGTAACTTTTTCAAATTAACTATCGATATCGCTAAGTAACGAAAAATATCGGTTGCTTTAACAATTTTGCTATTCTCTATTATAAGTTAACGATTTGTTTTCATTAATAACTTTAACGACGAATAACGACAGAAAAATTAAAACGACAATATAAAAAAGTAAAATAATTATCATATAAAATAAAAATGTTATTCAATAATTAGTTAGTTTATGAAAAAATATGGTTAAAACTATGAGTAAGTTTCATATATGTAAATATATGGGAAATATTTTAGAATATGTCTATTTATATAGGCGCAAAGTAAGAAGTCCTCGAGCTACTACAGATCAGCACGTAGCCCTCCTGAGTTTTTTTTGGAAGGGAAAAAACGTTTAGCTGAGGGAAAGTTCGCTGCCAAAGAAATGGCAAAGTGGAAATGGTTGGAATTATCCAATGAATTAAATAAAATTCCAAGTGCAATAAAAAGTGCTGACCAGTGGCAAATAGTAAGTAGAATTTGTAGAATTTCTAAAACTTAGCTTTTTATTTAAATAATACTTAGATATAGAGAGATTTAAAATCAAAGATGTCCACAAAATTCAAAACGTTAAAAAAGGAGAGGCTTTTAACGACAACCAAAACCTAAACAAGGATTATCTCATACCGTTAGAGGAGCGAGTTGTGGGAATTGTTGGATGGGAGTATATGGCAGGAAATGAAGACTGTCCCGACAGCTTTAATACAGATATAGTAAGTAGCGATAAATTTGTATTTTAATAATCTACCAACTATTAATTTATACTTATTTAACAGTTCAATTAAACGGAAATAGTAGAAAGGAGTTCAATACAAGAACCAAACTTAAATTAAGCTATTATAGTTAATGTCTCAGAAAAAACTCCATCTTCTTCAGGTTGTCTTTGTAACAAAAGATCACCAGAGACAGAGAAAGATGAAATGCTATTTAAATGGCAAAAGAGGAAAAACTATGTCCAAATTGCAAAAAACAGACAGATGCGATGTTGGTAAGTGCGAAATTAATGTGCAAAATAGATTTGTATATCGTGAGTTCAATTTTAATTAAATCTTATTTTTGTATCTATATTCCAAATTTTAGAGCTTGGCAAATGCACAACAGGAAATTTCAAAAGCATTTTCGAAAATGGTGGATAGTTTGTCTGTGTTATCGGAAAATGTACCCTCTCAAAAGAGATTTGAAGCTTTCCTTAAAAAAATTAGAAGAAATGGCAAAATTCTACAATGCGACTATGGACTTTTAATGTTAACAATTAATTTTGTTGTTGTTTTTGTTAAATTCTTATCATAAATGTGTACTTTCCATTTTAATAAAAATGCATTTCTCTGTTTGAAAAAAAAAAACACAACATTTGATTGTTAACTATAATCTATACACATAATGTATATCTATATACATATATAAAAGTGTAACATTACTAACTGACATCACTCCATGTCTACTTATATGTACCTTCATTATTTGGAGGTGCAAGAATTGCTACATGCGAGCAACCAATAGCACCAACACATCCTTCAAATGGATAAGAAATGTTTCGTAATTCATCCTTGAGACAGTTCCTTTCAAACTTCTCCCATTGTTTCAACAAAATATCATTTATCGCACCAGTAACTTTATGCAAGGAACGGTTAACGGAGGTTTGGCTAAAAGAAATACCCCACTATTCTCCAACAAACCTTTGAAAACAGCCCATCTTCCATTTGTGAAGAATTCTTCGTTTTTGTAACCGATCTTGAGTTTGGAAATTGTCTTCCATATTTGTGAAACCAATTTGATGTTAAGAATTATTGTATAAATTTAATAATTAACTTTTCGAAAACAATGTTATTGAAATTACGAAATAATATCCGAATAAGATCAAATAACATCCTTTTTTTATACATTTTCAAGAACTTAACAACATTATTATTATCGCTATGATTTTACGACAACTATTTATTTGTAATTAGCTTACCGAAACTTGTCGTTAACTACCGATATATTTAACGAAAAAAATCGGAACAATTTTATTACAGAATAGCACTTAACGACAAAATTTATTATCTAACGAATTTTCGATACATAACGACAAGACTTGAAACTAATAGAGTGCAAACTTTAAGTTCAAAAACTTAGAAAAAGTTTTAAAACTTACTTAACTTTTTCCCATTCTTCTACACTTTTTGTTCGCGCATTTATACTTTTTCATCCCATGCAATCTTATATAAACTAATTGGATTTTGTGGATAAATTCTATACCTTCTTTTTTACTGTGCAAACTTTTAACAGTTAAATAGAGGGCAGTCGAACTTTTATGATGAAGTTTTTAATTTTTAACATTTTTTGATTTTTTTGGGCGGGGTCTCTGCGTGCCTAAACGAAATACCTCGTTAATGTGCCCTAAATAATCAACGCAGTAGATACTCCCAAAATTAGGAAAATATGAGAGAAAATTTATAAAATAAAAAAAATAGTTTTCGCGAGGTACATTCATAGTTTCTAAAACTTATTATTTTATTATTCTACACAATAAAATCGGAGGTGCATTAAAAAAAAAATAATAAAAAAGTTTTATGGACTTTCGTTAATAGTTGATAATGGGACACTTTTGTCAAAACAAATTTTGATACGAAACATCGCATAGCCGGCATAAAATTGACCACTATTGGCATTATTAGGAGGCAATTGTAATGCTTATGGGAAATGTAGAGGCGCATCAAAAAATTTCGAAAGATAAAAATTGTATGGATCAAAAAAAATTTACTTGGTTAAAAAATTATCACAATATGAAACATCATTTCTTTGTAATATTCTATAATAACATATATTTTTTGTATAGTATATGGAGAAATAACTTAGATTTGAAAATCGCAATTTTTAGTCTAAGAAATATTTTGAAAATTTTACTACGAAATTTGATATTGCGCGTAATTTTTACCAGATTTATATTTCCAGTTTGATTAAATTTTTATACATATGTTAAAACAGTTGTAACTTTCGCCTCTGCACGGAATGATTAACGTGAACTGATTTTACATACATTCGAGACACTTTATATTTATATAAATAAATATTAATGTGCCACCATCAAAAAAAAAAAAAAATTAAAAAAAAAAATTAGAGCAAATAAACAAGAATCAAAAATAATCATTATTTGTTGAGTTATTTTAAAACTCATAATCATTACGGTGCTTGCCAAAATATTTAAAAAAGCAAATTCGTTTTTTTCTCAAAATTAGAAAAAAAAATATTAAAAATGTCCATCACAAAAAAAATCTAAATTTAATTATTTAAGCAAAAAATCATAAATAAAAAAATTAAAAATCGTAGGATCAGAAAAATTTCAAAAATGCATCTGAAAAATGCACATGCATCTGAAATGCATTTAAAAACTAAAATTATTTAATATATTTATTATAAAGAGGACAAATGAAGCGTGGACGCCTATAATAGCGTATAAACCTAGTTTTTTTAAATGCATTTTCTGCGGGGACTGTAATTATTATGACTTTTATCATAAAAGTCAAATAATAATAGTTATTTTTTTATTTTTTTTTATTTTTATTTTTTTTTTTCGAGCAGAAATAACTGTTTTGTGATTTTTATTTTATCGAGCAAAAATAAGTTATTTTCGATTTTTATTTTTTCTAGCAGCAATAAAAGTTATTTTGTGATATTTATTTTTTCGAGCAGAAATAAAGTTATTTTGTGATTTTTACTTTTTTTTAAGCATAAATAAAAGTTATTTTGTGATCTTTATCAGAAAACAAAATCACCAAAATTAAAAATTTTAAAAATTACCAATACAAATATATATATATATATATATATATATATATATATTATAATAATAACATATTTGTTTATAAAGATATCTTAATGAAATTTGCAGAAAATGTGAATCTTATTAATATAAATAAAAGCGCGTTAACCAAATTTCAATCAGGGGTAGGGTTTTCCTGAATTCCCAAAAAAACTAATAAAAATTCCCAAAAATGGAATTTTTTTTTAATTTTATGGCTATAGAATCTACAGTTTTCCGAAGTCCCGTAGATTTTGCTCTAAAACTTTTAACATTCGTGCATTGGGATTTGAGAAAATATGGTCTAAAATCAAAACTTTCATATCAAATGGGTGGAATTCTGGAGGGTGTGTACCATGACCAATTGAGTTATTGGGCTTGTTTTTCATCTTACAGTCATCTCTTTGAAGTGACCTTTTAGAAAAGTGCAAACTTATTATATATTGCTAAAGAAAATTTTATTTTAGATAAAAAAGAGTGTAGATACTTTTTCGGCTAAAGAACACAAAAAGTCGTCTTTTTGCAATTTTCAAATTCAAAATCGTTTATTTTTGGACTCGGTAAAGATATCGACTTCAATTTTTTTTATTCCATAGATAATTTTGTTCTTTAACTAGTTAAGAAAAAACTAATAAAATCGGTCGGAAATACTAGGATATATATGAAAAAAAACTGGACCAAGAACATGCAAAATTATGGTGCTTAAAAATTCAAACGCAAATAACTCGAAAACTATAAGAGATAGATAGGACATGTAAGCTTGTTTTATATAGTTCTTATCAGGGTCTAGAACAATATATAAAAATATTTGAAATGGGACCAAAAACAAAAATTTGACAAGTGATTAAAAAATTTTTATGTCAGAGGTACCTAACTTTGAGCCCCTTTAGCTCCGCCCCTGAGGGGTTTTTTGTGCCCAAACTTAACATCGTACGCTCCTTTGCTACGCCTATACCAAATTACATGAAAATTCAACCAGCCGATCAGAAATTACAGATTTATTTCCAAAAAATTTCGATTCTGCCCCACTGTGCAGTCGATCAAATGGTAGCAAATAGATTTCCTAAAAGTAGAATTTACTATTCGTTCGTTACAGCTTTGAAGTTCTTTTTTGCTGGTTATATGAGCAGAAACACAAAAATTTTAAAATTCAACTACAATTCTTTCGGACTTTTTTCTCTTGGCACATTACCAGCATTTTGAACGAACTACAAGCAATAGTTCAGTTATCACGGTTTAAAGTTGAAAATTTAAAAAAAAATTCTCGAAACTTCAAATTTCACTTATTTATATAATACTTGCACACATTCATAAATCTTGTAAAGTACTATCGCCACATGTAAAAAACTCAAAATATTACTACCTGTTATACTACTACCTGATAATACAAAGGATACTTGGTGCAAATTTTATAAAAAAAATATATTCTGTTAATTTCGAAAACTTAGCTAATATCTTTAATGGTTTAAAAGTTATCTGGATTTAAATCATGCAATCCCTTAATTTTACGTACATTAGGGTTGCCAGATGGCCTTGAATGAATTTGACTGTCAAGATATTTACAAGTTCAAATGAAATTTGTTAAGCTGAAAACAATTTGCAGTTATATTAAAAGTTAATTGAAATCTGAAGCGTTAATGAAAAATATTTCTTTTTTTTATAGTTAAGCATACTTTTGTATTTTATAAAATACAATGCCTTCTGCTTTACTACACCCTGAAAATGAAACTTGTACAGAACTACACAACATAATGAATGAATTTTAGATAACCTAAAAATCATATATATGGGGAATTGCCTTTTTAAATTTACCTTTATGAAACCGATCTTAAACCTCAAATATTTGTCTTAATTCTGATTTTTTTAAATAACTTTTGATAGAATTGTTTTAACAACACCCGGTGGAGTAAAACAACAAAATTTTAAGATCCCAGGTCTTGAATTTGAAAATTTAAAGCATAAAAAAAAAAATAATAAGAATAGCGAAAAGTCATTCAAGCGAACAACATTTGTGTTTCATTCATCCAGTTAATATTGCTACAAAATAACGTTGATGTGCCATTAAAACTATGCCAATGAATAAATTGTTCAAAAGCAATATTAATGGATATTGAAATATTTTTATTGAGGCAATATAAAGAAGCTGTGCTATATATTTTGTTTATTTTTTAAATAACAATTGCAAAAATCTTATACCACATTTCTTAAAAGATACATATATTCCTATTGTACTAACGTATTTATATACATAATTCCGTATATGTTTCACACAAAAATAAAAGGTTTTTGGCGGAAGTCGAATATCAAGTTTTTTTTTTTTTTTGGAAATCAAGCTCGTTTTTTAGGAATGTCAAGTTGGATGACAATTCGGATCTGGCAACACTAGCGCACATACAGTGACTAAAAAGTAGAAAATATTAAAGTAGCTAAAATTTTGGTTCAAAAATTTGCCATCGTATAACTATAAAGTAATATTGTTCCTCTATGTTCGGAAAGTAATTGTCTTATACAACTCTAATACGAAAAATTTTAACTTGTGGGAAAAAAGTAAAAAAAACCCTGGTCGTTTCAATCACATGTTTTTTTTTTGTAATTTTTCAACTTCGAAGAGCTATAACTAATAACGATAAAGACCATTGATCACAAAGCTTTGTAATTTGATTGTTCGTGTTACAAATACAATGCTATTAGTCGTTTACCAAAACAAAACCGATATTATTGTAACATTAACTCGGTTCCACTGATGTTTGTGATGTTTGTGCTTTTGCCCATATGTAATAGGTGATATAGTATAAAGAATCCACTGTTTTTTTAACACTGTATTCGATTATGTCAAGCGAACACGTGTTTAAAAGGTGATACCTCAGGTTACATTTTTGTTGAACACATTTCTTTTAATTGTCGCTGGTGTAAAAAGTTATACTAATTTGAAAATTAGTGAAATATTTGATTTCAATCTAGGTATTGAAGTCATTTGTGAAGGCCCTTGACAATGACTCTTTTCATTTAATATTCTCGTATTTAACCCATTTTTCGCAGCACATAATAGTCCGCTTCAAAAATAGTCGGATTTCTTTGAGTAGCCATCGTTTTTTAAATGTTTGAATTTGGTTGATGTTTTGCATGTGATTGATGTTTAGTGCCTGCGCTATCTCCTTACAACTTGTGTGCCGGTAATTGGCCGACCAGAGCGATGTGCATCTTTGAAGTCGAAATGCCCTGCGTTTACCAACAGTATTCTCAGTGTATACTAAAAATTTTTTGGAATGTTCGCAGCGTTTTCTTCCTTCTTTAAAGTAAAAAGCAGCGTATTTCTTCATATATTTCACTCATTTTCAAATCAGTATAACTTCTTACACGAGTAATGAATTAAAGAACTGTCTTCATCAAAAATATAACATTTCAAATACGCAATCGTTTGTCGCAATCGAATTAGTTTTAATCGATACATGGGCATCAACATTATCTAGCAAAAAAGACCGCTGATACTTTTTATATCACCCAATATATAAATCATGGTCAATGAAAATATTATGATTTCTAAAACTTTTTTATATCAATTTCTGGTACATAATCGCAATGTTAAAATAAATGTATAACTAACAATAAATAATTTTTAATATTTATATTTGTCAGTAATTTAAAAAAGAAATCTCTTTAATATAAAATTTATTATGTAAAAATGTATTGAAATTTACTTGTATAATTCAAGTTGAAATTATGATAAAAGAAATAATTTATAATTTAAATCAGTTCATAAATATATGAAATTTGTTTTTTATTTTGTGGTAACACAAGTTTATTAAATCCTTTTCCATTATGCGTTTCCAGGAAAACATAATCTACCACATTGTATTTCATAAAATGAAATCAATGTTCGTTAAACTAATACCCGTTTTTTTTTTTGAACTTTGAATATGACCACACATAAATACTTATTATAGAGAACAACAAAACTTTGTTGAAACCTCTTTTAATTTACATAGACTATAAATTTTCTTTTATTTCCATGGTTTTCGTTTATGTAACTATAACGCCTTACAATAAAAATCAAAAAATTTTCTCACACATGATAAACTCCATATACGAGTACATGTGAAAATATGAACTTAATTTAGTATAATGGCGTTTTCAGTTTTTCAATTCGTGTTTGTTTCTCAAATAATAAAAGTTTCAAAAAATGTCTCTCAATTATTTTATCTTTTAAAATAATTTCTAAAATAATATGCGTTAAAGGTAATAATATTCAATTTTAAGTACCAAAATTTTATCGTTTTAACTTTATTTCTTTAATCCATAAAACGATTTAAAAATTTAAAAAAAGTGCAATCTAGTGAGACTTCGAGCGTGTAAAACCAATATGCGCATTTTTTGAGTATTTAAATTTCTGTACTTACATGAAACTTATTAATGCCAAATTAAATTCAAAATCTGGGATTTATATAAAATTTTAAAGTGATTAAAGTGATTTTCTGGACCGATCCTCCTTAAATTTGGTAGTGCGATATATTTATGGCTATATAAACTTTAATTATTGTAAATAAAATCACAAACTAAATTATTTATATTAGTTTATTACTATATTTATTATATACCGTGATTTGTACTCAAATACAAAATAAGCATGCCAAATTTTATTTCGATACTAACATTTATCCACGTTTAAATAATTTTCGGAAATGGAACTCATATGGAAATTATGGTCAACTATACAATCAAACTCTTGAAATTGATATTATGTCTAATGTCGATAAAAATGCTATCTACCTCGAATTTAATATAAATAGTTGCATATTCAAGAAAATTTTGATCATTTGTATAAGAGCTACGTAAAATAATGAACCGATTTCAACCATTTTCTATAAGCTTCCTCTTTAATTTCCAAATCATATTCTTTCATTTGATACCCATATTGGCTTTGTTGAGCAACTATAAGATTTTAAAATAATTCATAAAAAATTATTAATATAAGAATTAAAAGTCCTTTAAAGGGATATTCGAACACGAGATGAAATGCTGAGTGCGTAGTCCTATCATGAAATGTTTCTACTTTCATATGTATGTGGTTTGGTTCATGTGTGAAAGATGCTGTTGTACGGTGTAATTGTGGGTATTAAAAAGAAAATATAGATTTTAATTTATTTAAGCAGCTCTTCGTAATCCTGCTTAGAATTAAAGTTATTTTAGAGTCACGGAATTACATGATAAAAAAAGCTTTTCGTAAAAAATCAAGAAAATACTTTATTGTATTTATTTTATAATTTCAAAAATTTAATTTTTAATTTTTTTAAAACTCTGAACAAAGCAAATTCTTAAACGCAAAGAACTTGTAAATATTTATTTCATAATTCTATTTTTATTACTTAAGGTTTATTTTTTAGAAAAAGGAAAAAAAACGAGTAAGTGCTACCAAAATGAACTTTTTATTTTTCCACTTCAAAAGTAGAACTAAGTGCATATTGTGGTACTTCTTCGGAAGTAAATTTTATTAACCTCCAGAAAATAAATCTTTTGTTAGCAGAAAAAAGGAGTATAATTTCGAAGAAAATAAAAATTTCACAAATTGAAACGTATTTCTTTCTATTATCTATTAATAAAGCTAAAATTATATTTTTATTAAAAAATCTTATAAATATAGTTTTGAAAGAAGTACTTCAAAAGCAATGAACTAGAATCACAAAAGAAGAACATCATACCAATTTCAACCATGGGTTAAAAAAAGAACTTCTGCAGCCCTTTTTGGGCACTAAGTACTTCTTCCAATGAGAACACAATGATAAAATCATGACTATATGTAAATAGATGTGATTAACTGTTTATTCGAAACTCGCAAATATATTTTGCTGTAAATATTTGCGAGTTTCGAATAAACAGTTAATCACATCTTTGCTTCTATATATAAATTGCTTATATATAAATTAAAATTGTCAATGTTTGATGCATTAGAAACCAGCGATAAAAGAATAGAAAAACGATTACATTTTTAATACTTAAACATTTCTAGCTATTCACGATATCGTGCAAAAATTAAATTTTAAATTTTTCTTGAAGAGGTTTAAATTATGGAATTAAAAAAATATTTAAATAGCAAATTTACTTTTAACGCGCTGTTATTCGCAACTTTAATGTAAAAATTAACACATATTCACAACTATCGTGAATAACAATTTTTGTTCCCATGAAATTTTTATTTCCCTCGAATAGGAAAATGCTACCGTAAATCTCCCGCGAAAAATTTTTCCACTATCACTTCTCAGCGATTGTAAAAAAAGAAGCAAATAAAAAAAAAAATAAATAAAAACCAAAGAAATTCTTGTTCAAAAATAGACACGTACATGTATAATATTTTAAGGAAAAGTTAAAAAACAAAGCAAAATATTTAGTATTGTAATGATAGTTTGATTGCAACGTTAGTTTATTGCACTATTTAACTTTTATGTAGTAAAACAATTCAGCTACATTTTCGAAATCCAACAAAATAAAAGAATTACAACAAATTAAAGTGTACAAATGTTTAGAATTAAAACAATAATAATGAAGAGGAGGAAAGCAAGCACCAACGAATTGTTCGTCGAGGTTTGCGGGCCGTATCTGACTACTTTGCCTGAATTTAAGCCTTAACTCTTAGGAACACTATACATATATTTAAGTACCATAAAAATACACCAAATATATTTAGAGGCAATGAATATCATTACCTCTAAAATACCGTTACCGATATAATTAAAAATACCGTTACCGTTAAAATACTGATCCCGAAATAAGAATGTATAAGAATGGAATGGTGATTACAGTCCGACCTTTTAATACTTGGCTTCACTTTATATTTCATGGTTGTGAACCAATATCTGCGAAATTTCTAAAACAACTGTTACCTTTAAAATAACATTAACTTTACCGCTAAAATACCGGTAACAAAATAGCTCCAAATACCGATAACACTAAAATACCGTCACCGAAATAACTGAAAATACAATCATCCAATTCTCTCTACGATATTGTAAAAAACTAAACAGAAATAAGGTGTTAATTTTATACATGACTTCAAATTGTAGCAATTTTTGACTTAAATTTAAGAAAGCTAATATCCATTTTATTCCAAATCAAGGACATAGAGGTAGCATTTGTTGGATTATCTTAAAGCTTCTCTAGAATATGAAATGTTGTGGCAATAAATAAGTATATAAATGGTAATAATATTAATAACTAATAACAAAAATAAATTTGTTTGTAAACATTTAATATTTTTTGATTAATTTTGACTTATTTTATTTTAAATCGCATACATAGTTATGCGATTGGTAGTATTATTCACTAAGATAACTTTATTTAACATTTGAATTTATAATTTATTTAACGTTTGAAATAATACTTTTTTGTTATTATTTATGGGGTGTATATATACTAGAGTGTACTCTTTTTTTGTAAATGTGTTCAAATTCTCGGTCTCATCCCATAGATATTTGCGAATATCCTAAAAAAAATAAAATACCAAATTTTTGGTCTGATTGAAAATAATTTAGAGAGGGCTCAAAACGATCGTAGTCTTGAAAATTATAATTTTTAAAATTTTTCTTCATCAGTTTATTATTTTTCTAAAATAGCAAAAAAAAAGAAAAAATTGGACTACCAATAATGAAGAAGGTAGTAAATTAAATTTAAAGCAAAATGCGTAATTTTTAGCCAAATATACCCCAATAAAATAAAAACAGAGGAACGAAACTGAGTAAAAAGTTTAGTCTTAGTGTCTTATACATCATTACAAAATTTACCGAGAGATATTCACGGTAACAAAAATCAGTTTTTTGCAAATTTCCTTTGCTTTGAGCCACCTCTAAATACTTTCCAATCAGTCTTTGTATTCCTTAGTTTCTAGACTATTCGCACAATTTCTAAGGGGTGAGACTGAGAATTTGAACATCTCCATATAAAAGACCGCCACCCTAACAGATACCCATAAAAAATGATGCGTTTGTATTTATTCTTTAACTTGTTTCAAAATATTTGTAAAGCAATTTTGTTTAGGATTAATGGAATACAAAATAAAACTTCTCAAATGCAAAATCAATCAAATGAAACTTTGATCCACCCTAGTATTTAGTAACATCCTTGTGTTTATATATATGTAAATGTGCAGAGTATCCGTGTAAATGTAGGTGCATATGTGTCTATCATAAATAAACAAAACTAAATCAAAGACAACTGCGAATATAATGCTGTAATAACAATTGTTCATATCGAACATAAGTCACGATTTACTTACCACAAGTGTAAACAACTTTCAGATACATCCGTGAATTGGGTTGACATGGTGAACCGAAAGTATTTGCATCTGCGGCCAGATTGCAACGTCGACGTCCATGACAGATTTGCATTACGGTTTCTGTGGCATACGAAGCCAAGCAAGCTGAACAGTTCAATTGTTAAATTAAATTGCAAAACAAAAAACACCAAAAAGAAAAAAAAAACACAATCAGCATATAAATAAAATGCATAAAGCAAAATAAAAATACGATAAAAATAACAAGCAGTAAAAGAAGAAAAGAAACCAAGAGAAAATTGAATTAATTAAATTTATTCTATTGATTATTTTTTTCTGCTGTTGTTGTGTTGTTTTGGTATGGGTGCGGGTATAGTTACAGTGCCGAAGCTTCATAGGCTTCCTTTCAATTCTACTTTGCACAATCACCAACTGTTTTAAACAATACCAAACCACAACAACAACTACATACCGAAAAAATGTTCTTTCTTTATTTTTCATATTTTTGACATTTGAAAACCCTGCAAACGTAGGTATTTACCCCGTATTATTTGATGTATGTATGTATGTATGTATATTTTCCAATAACTCTTCAAAAGCCAATGTATTGCCATTTACATACACACATTCATAGATCTGCAAGTAATAAATGTATATAAGAATAATATACTCACTTTCTTCACGTACACCCTGTGGTTGGGGACATTGTATACTCTCGTATTCGGTTCGTCCAAAACTTGCACTGTATACAGCAATACGAGAATATGGATTACATTCCAGCTGAGCAACATCATTGTGACAGGCCACCTTGCTGCGAAATTCATCTGTAAAATTGAAAATGCATTTAGAATATAGAATAATTGATACTTGTAAATTTTTTCATTGCAAACACACACACATATACGTCAATTCTAAGAGACTTCTTTTCTTAAAAAAACCTATTCTTATCACAATAAACAAAATTTTAAATATGGATTCAAGTTTATAAAATGTGACTTGAATTGAAGTTTATTCAATATTCCAATTTTCATGTTGAAAATGTTGAAAATAAAATTTATAGTGAAATGTGTACTAAATAACAATTGTGATTTTATTTGTTTGCTAATTTTATTTAACTAGAATATGTAAAATTTGTTAATGAAAATTAAATACGGATTAAACAAATATAGTTGAGACGTTTTATCGTTTTCCCCAAAAATAATCGAATCGATATATATATATATATATATATATATATATATATATATTTTATTTAAAAATTATTTATAGACAATTACCAATAACTTTATTTGCATATAAGTATAAGAATTTAGTTTTCATATGGGTTCAATTTTACTTTAATCGAAATTTTCACTGGGATAACTTGTACTCGAACTCATAAGAGTTTGTTAGTAATACCAATTTGCTGTGAAATTTAAATATGCATCCTTACAAGATGCATACCTAAGTGTTTCGTTATGAAACATACTTCAAAAATAATATGGAATGACAAGTTTTTAGCCAACAGATCATCAAAAAATTGATAAATTCATACTTATTCAGTAAAAATTATATTTACCCAGTGGTGTCTTACTAACCTTATCATTAATATCATTGCTATGATAATGATTTTAGTATATCTTGATACATCTTGGATAAATGATGCTCTGGTATAGCAAAAAAAAAAAAGTGGGAAAAATCTTATATAGTGATGGGGATGGTCCTGCTATAAATAATGCAGCTTGCATACGCGAGTGTTCTGTTTTAGGAAGTAGAAAATTTTGGCCTTTCAACGTATAAATTTTATTTCGTCTTGGTTAAATATTAAAAGCAATTTATTATAAAATTTTCCATAAAAACGTATACAACGATGCAATAATAAAAAAAAACATTTTTGCTGTAAATATAACAAGATTTGTTTTTTAAAATTGTATAAAACTGTAAAACTTATTCGATTTTATCTCTAATAACTTACTTAAACTTTCCATATATTTTTCATTTTTGCTAGAAAGTATGTTCCAAATACAGCATAAAATATAATATAATATAAAATGCACTATGGTTTCATCGACCACTTTTCTTGGACAAAATTAAATTTTTGTTACATTTTATTTTGTGTTTTTGATATCGCAGTTTAGCAGTTTGAAAACTCCAGGAAATCAATTTTGTTCTTATTATTAGTTAGTTAGTTAGTTAGTTACTAATTTGCGTGATAACACCGTAAAACAAAAATGAAAAAATTTCTCTCACTCATGACAAATTCTATATACATGTGAATATAATATAACTGCGTTTTCAGTTCTTCATATCGTGATCGTTTTACCTTTTTTAAGGACTTTACAAATTTTTAAGAATGCACGAGGTTAATTTAAAATTTTTCTGCTTTATAATTAATAATGCATAATGATATGGATGTCAAACGAAAGGACATATTTGCGACATTATAACGTATAATTTCTTGTTAAAATAATCCAAATAAAAGTTGCAGAAAAAGTCCTTCCAATATTTTATCTTTCAATATCCTTGAAAGTTTCCAACAATTAATTTCCAAGATAATGTATGCTGAAGATGTCAATATCCATTTTGTGGTTTTAATCTTATTACTTTAATCAATACAACGATTTGAAAATTATTAGTAAGAACAAATGTAAAAACTTAATTCGTTACTTATAATTTTAAGCTACGAAAAGATAGTAGGCCATGATTTTTGTATTATATTTAAAATCATTTTATAAGTAATTAGTCAGTCAAGCGCAACCATACAATACCCTAAATCATCATGTACGCGTGTTAAAGTTATATTCGGTAGAGATCCTTTTATAGAAACTATGATCATATATGGACCGATCCCTGTTCAAAATTCATATTGCGATTTATACTCTCATACAAATCAAATTTATGCGCATTAAAGTGAATCTTATATGGAAACAATGTTCAATTATGGATCGATCCTCTTGAAATATATAATACAGTATATAACATACAGTTTATTTATTGCAAATAAAATAAAAAAATAAATTATATGTCACTTATGCGTCTTAAAGTGACATTCTAGAATTGGTGTTGTATGAGAGATATATTCAAATATATACATACAAAATAATAATCGTGCCAATTTTTATTTCGATACTAACATTTTTATGGTATTTATACACGTTGGAGTATTTCTCGGGAGGAGGAGCCATATGGTGGCTATGGTCAAATATGCACCCAACCTCTTGAAATTTTAATGTACGAACAATATCCAAAGATAACATTCCTTTTCAGATTTTTATTGAGATAGGCGCATATGTAAGATAATTATTATCACTGAAACATTTGCATGGGGGCAAGGTAAAATAATGAACCCGCTTCAACCATTTTGTATAAGATTCGTCCTAGGGTTTAACAAAACGACTGTGTCAATTATTATTTAATAATATTTAAAATTGGAATATATGTATATATATATGTGTATATATATATATGTATATATATATATATATATATATATATGTATATATGTATATATATATATATATATATATATATATATATATATATATATATATATATATATATTTGCAGAAGTACTGCAACAATTATGGCCAATATTTTTCGTTTTTGTAAGACATGTGTCGGATTTTTGTGAGTAAAAACGTAAGGACTGACATTGACAAATATCATTAATGTCAAACACAGACAATCGGCAAAATGTAATTGTGAAGTGAAATGCGTTGACAAAACTATAAATATAAGAAAATTTCTGCAACATATAGGTGTGTCGTTAACATCACTCTAACTAGAATCACTCGATTCACTAAAATGCCTTAAATATATCAATACTTTAATGAAATTCGGTTTAAGAAAGTTTTGTATAAGTATCAACTTTTGTGGCAAATTACATGAAGATCGGTCCATAATTGACCACAGCTCCCATATAAAACCCTCTTCCGAAAATCACTTTATAGTACATAAATCACATATACATATTAGTATCAGGTTTATATTCGACACAAATATGTTTTATATAAGTGGAAATCATAGTGACAAATTTTATGAGGATCGCTCCATAATTTACCATAGCTCCCATATAATAAATTTATATAAATGTTAGTATTTACGTAAAACACCGTATTCTTATATTTTATTTTACACTTAGTAAAAGTATCAGATCTCCAAGAATTTTGATAGACATGCACAATGGTGTGTGGTATCATATGGTCGGGCTTGACGGACTATATCTTTCTTACTTGTTTATTTTTGTAATATTTTTATTTTAATTTTGTTTATTTTTGTAATATTTCCCAAACGCAACATTTTTAAATAAATAAAAAACAGCTGTTTTTATTTATATTTAAAGGTTGCCAATTTTTTATTCAAAAATCATGATTTTATATGAAAAACATTTACAAGATGTAAAAATTAAACATAATGGCAACAATAACATTTGACAATAGCAAAAAAAAAAAAAGAAATTTATATTATCACTAGATATAAATCCATTTATAATATATATATATATATACATATATATATATATATATATATATATATATAAATTAATGTCAAAAGCTTTTCAAAAAAAATGTTTATGGATCAAAATCAATTTGTGATGAATTTTTAAATTTTTAAAATTCTGATTTGACTGCCTTTTTTATTAATATATTGGGATGTGTGATGCAGAGGAAATGGATTTAATAAAAAGAAATATCGAGGCATATTATCCAGTAATTATATATCTTCTAAACTACTTTAATATCTCGATATAACGACAGGATGCTTCTGAGGGGTGGGAAAATTCTCTAAATTAAATTAAAGTGCAAAAGTCAATAATCTCAAAATAATTTTAAATTAAAACAGATTAATAAGTTTTGAACCAATTTAAAAGGGGATTCTAAAATCCTTCCGACAAAATTGCAGGGCAAACCAGAATGTGATAATCGAATAACAGATTCGAAAAGTTCCAAAAACGATTTTTTAGACTCATGATAAAAATCCTTCTACACTGCTCCAAAAGTGCACAAAACGGATCCAAACATTGGGCTTATGAAAACAACATAATAAGTTATATTTTGAAAAAATAATATAAGAGTTTAGTTAATTTTTCGAGAAATTTGAGCATTTTTAATTTTGTTGAAATTTTACTCATACGTTGTCTTTTCCCAAGGACAAACCAAAGAAAAGAAATATAAATATAGAAATAAACTAACAGTTGTCGATATAATTCCTTCCTGTATCAAAATTGTTGCTCCCATAGGTAAATACAGGTCTTTAGGTGCACAAAATTCCTTTGGAATAACTTTTGAACTAAAAAGGCGATACGCTTATGACGCATAAAAAAGCAAAAATTAATTGAAATGTTATGACTAGGGTTTGGGGTCCAGGAATTCCGAACGGGAAGTCCCGAGATTTCCTGGCAAAATGTTGTCTGGAATTCCCGCCAATTTTTTTTTTAATTTTCACTGGAAAACGGGAAATTAAATATTCGCATAGGTTTAAAATTATATATATATTTACTATTTTTTCACTTTATATTAAGGAAAGATTGACGTTAGTTTAAACATGGTACTGTCAAGAGTTGATCGCATGGAAGATAACTAGAACCTTATCTGAGAGAACTAATTTTACATGAATAAAGTTTTTCACTATTAAATTGGGTATTTCCTCTCAGATATCTATTGATCTATGGTGTAGCGGATATTAGAACTTATAAGTTCATTTACATGAAATTTTAAATCAACCTTACTTTTGTCATGTTTAAATTTTAGATTTTTTAGTTGCATTATTGGAATTGTTGCAATGAATATGAAATGTGTTGAACTTTGGAAATGTTCAATATTATAAAAAAATTATTTGGTTGGGAGAATTTTTATTGAAACAAGACATAACATGTATTATCCAAGCAATGAATCTGTAAATGATATAACTTCCAAAATAAAACTGAGTATTTAAAAAACTAATTTCATGATGTATGCATGCATAAATTATTTTTTTCATCAGATTTCTGAACGCTATGATTTATTCCAAAAATTTTGGTTGCGATTCAATTTTTAATTTCTCAGTCAGGTTTAATTTAAAGGATTCTGACCACCCTTTTTGATTTTTGTCCTATTAGTAATGCAGTAGCTCAGAATCTAATCAATATATTTTCATAATTCTTTCATAATCTAAGTGATATAAGTCAAAGTAATATAATATATTATGCTGGTCGAAGTCGTATTTATTAAGCTATAATGAAAATAGAAAGAAGGGAGAAAAAATTAGACATTTTGGATAAAAATTATGGTTTAATTTAAAATGAAGCCAATTATAATTCTTGCCAAATTTATTGGAAATTCTTAAATTTCCAATAATTTTGACTATTAAATGAAAAAAACAGTTCGTTCTAACTAATTGTATATTAGACTAATTTATTATAAAAGTTTATAGAATTTATGTATAAGTCTTTATATTTTTTCACTGATATTGTTAGCAAATTAGCAGTTGCGAAATATTTTTGCACGAAATTGAACTGAACCATAATCACGAGCTCACTATAATACAAATAAGAGTAAATTGTCTTTAAAATTGTATACACTTGTACATTAATAAATGATCATCTGAATGCCTATTGCAAAACATGGTGCATAGAAATTATTCTGAGTATGATTGCCCAAGCTTTTTGTTATTTAGTCTCAAGATATATTTAGACATACTTTTTTTAATTACTTAAAAAGCTAGTCTCTTGATATGTTACAAGTAATTTCTAAATAACGCAGTTTAAAGATATTACCCTCAATTTGTACCAATTAAGCCAGTACTAACTAAAATTGTATGATGGTATAGATTGTTAAGTACTACATTTTTTTGACAATTTCTGGCGATCAGTCATTGTAGTACATCGGTTACGTTCCCAAATTTCAATTAGTATAGCGTAGTATTGATACTAAAGATATTGAGATATGTTTTCGCTATAACTGAACCAATTAAAGTAATTTTAGGCTCAAAATAAATCAGGGTTTAATAGATCTTCGATACTTAAAAATATTGTACAAAGATAATTAATTTAACTGAAAATTAAAAAGTGAGGTAATCAGACAAAATCGCAAATTATTCCAAAGCTCAAAATTAGTTCTTATTTGGGTTAAAGGCATAGATAATCATCTTTAATTAGGTATCATTAGTTATTTCTATCATTAGTTATTTATAGTGCAAAAATTAGCCATTTTTTATCGTTTCAAAAATGAGAAAAGGCACTTGGGATCATCTCTTAGCCTTTTTAAGGCTAAGTCTAGCCTTTTTATTTTGCTCTTAGGCTCAAATTTTTAATTTTAGTTTCTAGCTTCTTTCTGGCCTTTCTTGATTTTTAAAATTGCCTTAAAAAGGCTAAACTGTTAGTATTTCAAAAACGAAGAAAATAATTTTCTATTTTTTTTTTTTTTTGAAGAATCATCCATTTAAGCAATCTTATGTATTTAAAATCGAGATTAGTAATTTGTATCAAATATTTTAGGCTGCGGCGCTTCATTATTCAAATCAAAAATAAATAAACTAATTTTATGTACTTACAAATCCATTATTGTAATATTATTTTTTTTTTTTTTTTTATTATTTAAATATTTCATTAACCATGGAAACTATTCATGAATATAATTAAAAATTCATATAAAAAATTGAAAATGCTTAACCAAAAAAGAAAAATTACGAAAAAATCATTTTAAAACATTCATTAATTTTTCATGTGATTCTAAACTTAATATAACCCCATTTGTATAGGAATATTTTAGACGATTTTTCACGTTTTATGATTTATTTATAAATTTATTACAATATCTTTAAAAAATTCAAAAACTAATGAGAACGAGAAGAAATGAGTTTTTAAATTGAAAAAAACTTTTTTCTGGCCTTATTTTTTGGGGCCTTTTTGACCTTTTCTAAAGTTCAATTTAGCCTCTTTTTTCTCACCTCTGGAAACACTGCCTCTTAGTAAAAATTACATAGTTTTACCTACATAAAAAAAAAAAAATATTGTAAGATAGTGATATTTGCATTTTGTAAATAAAACAGCAAAAAACTACATAAGTATGTAGATATGTATTTATTATTAAATGTATATAATAGATTAAAACTTATGTTTAAATAAATTTAGCATCAAAAACACATTAATATTAAGAAATTAACACATTAAACTAAGAAATTTACTTACTTTATTTGTATAAAATATTTACGATTATTAAATCTAAGAAATTGCTTTGTGCTTTTATATTATTTTATTTTTTTGATATTCAATATGATTTATAATCTTTTGTTTTATTTTATTAAGAGATAAAAGTTTTTCCTCTTAATTAAAATTTTAAAGAATTTCCGGGAATTACGGGAAATAGATTTTTTTGTTCCCGAGAGAAGGAATATTGCGGGAAATCCCAAACCCTAGTTATGACACAAAATAAATGCATAAAATTGCTTTAATTTCCATCCAAACAATTATTTCAAACGACAAAAAATAATTTTTTCACTTTGGTTAACGAACCATAGTGCTATGTATTGAAATATATGATAATTTTTTAAAGTTTTATTTATTTGAGAGAATTTTTTATTTTTATGAAATAAGAATTAGAGTAAATCAGTTTAACATCAGATGTTTTAACGACTCTAAATAACAGTTCTATTTTAAATTTAAATGCCTTTTTTCATATTATTAAAATTATTTTCTTTAAATACTATTTCCTAAAGTAACGATTTCACTCACGCTTTCGCCAAACTCCAAAAATATTCCAACGGAAATTAAAGTGGTCTAATTACATATGTAGTATATATTTTGGATATTATACACGCATAAAAATATAATCCCTCGTCCGAATACAAATATATTAGTTTAAAATAATAATAACAATAAGTTCTTTAAAACATCTGACTTTAAGAACTGTATTTCTTTTTATTTAGTGTTAATTTTGTTAAGTTCTTTTTTATTATTTTTAACTTCACTTGTGATCACACATTGTTGAAAATTAAAACGATAAATCAGTGATTTTACAATAAGAAATGTCATATGAGTATGTATGATATTGTTGGAATCTAAAAATCCTATATAACTATATATGTACTAGGGTATCCAATTTAATAAACCAACTAATTGTGTCGAATAGCCGATTAACAATAATTTACTTTTCTTTTTTTTTATTTTTATGATAAATTTGTGTCAAATAGATCTCTTTAAAATGTCTGTTATATCCCAGAAAAAAGAAATAAAAGTAATTTTTAGGGATGCACTTTTTCATCACTTCCAAAGTATTGCAAAGTGTACGTTTTCTTATACTTAAGAAGTAATACAACAGCATCAAAAATTATTATTAAAAAGAGATTCATATGAATTGTTCTGCTATAATACGTTGAGATTTGGTTGTTATATTTACAAATACTTGTTACTAAAAAGGACTGTTTTAAAGAAATGAAAAATAATATTATGCATAATTTTTTTATAAGAAAAATAAAAAATTTTGGTTTATATAAAAACTAAAATTAATTTCTTTGTCCGGATGAAAAAGAATTTGGATGTTTATTACAATTTTGAACGAAATCGTGAACACGACTTCTTTCTCAATGAATAGGTATCAAAAAAAAGAACATCTTTCAATGACAAACCTATGTTAAACTCATTAAAAATGATCCAAATTTGATCTATTTCTGGATCACCAGTTCAGGATCTTGTTGACTTCTTCAGATGTTCCTTTTTTGTTGGAATAGAATGTTTAATAAATGGGGGCATGAATAGATTATAACATAGTTTTAAGTAAAAGTAAATATAAGTCATACAAATTTTAATTTCATTACAAATTTTATCTTCAATATCAATATATTATATATTAACCGATCAACTTTTAGCTCGAATGAATATTTGTCGGATTAATCGATTAATATAAAACCCCGAATAATTGGATACCCTAATATATGCATATGCATGAGAGTAAATATGAATGTACATGCTCATATATGCAAATGTGTGTGTTGTTAGAGTGAGAGAGTATGAGTGAACAATTTAGTTGTAAATGGTATGTGTTGTAATATCTTTTGGTATTCAAATTGTTTAAATTCATTTTGTTGCTGGCATTTTGGAATACTTTCTTTTTATTTCAGCTCTGCTAACAGAAACTAAAAACGTTTATGGTCTTTATCTACACTGACACATATATATATATATATGATTTTTGCAGTTATGTGTATATGTGCAACTATTTTTTGTAAGTACATATGTATGAATGAGTAAATATCAGTGTTATTGCTTTTGAAACTAATACTTTTTTTCGAACTCGTACTTTTATAATAGACATAAATCCTGTAAAAAAAGCTTAAGGGGTTTATTTTTCATCGAAAATTTTGTTGTGCAGCAATAATAATAACTTCATCGACTCAAAACTACTTTTTTTCTTTTATTTAATATTCTACGGTAGGACATGTACTCTGTGTGGTACTAACATAATAATTATTTATGTATTTAGAATGTGCATATTAATACCCACTCGAAAATTAAAACAATACCAGAAAAGAATACCAGATTGTAGTAACATAAATAATAGGAAGTAGTTTTCGAATAAATACAATGCAAAATTTCATTATTTCAAACTGTCAAATATTTCGACACTTCTATGCTTAATTCCAATAAAAGTATTTACATATTAATCTGTCCGTAACTATTTTTCAAGTGTGACTAGATTCCAAGCATTTTTATTTAAGAAGTGCACAAAATTAAATCACATATTGCTTGTTTAGATTAATATTCTATGTATATTAAGTAAAGAACTTTGAATATATCGATTCGTAAAAAAATAATTTAAAGAATTCAACATTTTCATCGATATAATTAATTTTAGTCATTTTTTTATTAAACTTTTAATATTTAATAATAAATTTTATAAGTATTTTTAAGAGATTTTCAAATTTTCTCCTCAAATTTCTGAAAGTTCTGGTATGAATTTTGTACTGAAATTTAGCGAATGGATTGTTATACATATGTTATATCTTAAAATATATTAACAAAACGTAAAAAAACTATTGTGTTTTTAAGTTTTGAGAAGTTTTAATCATTTCTCTAAAGTTCACGAAAAGCTGTTGTACTTTTTCTTTTGCATATATCTTGGTTATTACGAATTTTATGTATTTTTATGACACTAAAACATTTATATGTATATTATAAAAATTTCAACAATTTTGTTTAAGTATATTTCTATGTACCGTCATGGGAGTTATAGCGCGTTTTTTGTTGTTTATCAGGACCATCTTACTCAAAACAATGGAAATATTAAAAAAATAATTGCAAAAAAATAAACTAATTAAAATTGCATTAAAATTTTTACTAACAACTAAATTGTTGTTAAAACAGTCAATACTTTGAAAATCAAATAAATATACATGCAGATAACCCACTTTCTGTTCGAAAAAATTTTAAGCTTAAAAATAAAAATGTGAAAACAATATGTTAGAATTAACTTTTGTATTTAAAATTGATAGCACTGATAAAGGACACAAAACTAAATAGTTTAACATGAATAAATATTTATTAAAAACATGTCCACGATATATTGTTTTAAATACTATTATGTTAAGAATGAAATTAGATAACTTTATTTAAAATCTGTTACAATCTCAAAAATTTTGTTAAGTTTATCAAAAAATATTCATATCGTATACCTATATCCAAAACCTTCCACCTCAGGTTTTTTTTGTGCCATGATCAGTTATATTACTGATAAGGAAATTATTTCTATATATTACATTTGTAAGCGATACATCATTTGTACTCCAATAATAATTATTATTTTGTTTGAGGAGGATACCATTCCCTCTGCTCCGATCCCAAAATAAAGTAGCCTGTTTGAATTATGTTGGTTTTTTAAATTACTAACTAGTTTAAAAACTTTAAAAATCATAGATTAAATGGTAATTAAATATATTTATTACCCTCTATATCCTTATTTTAGTTATACTCATTGAATATTTTAAAATTGTAAAACACTCTATCTCTCTTTAAAATTGTAACATGTAAAATGTTAAAAACAAATTATATGCAAGATTTAGTCGTGTTTTCAAATAAATATTGTAAAAGAAAATTTTTTGAATACTCGCAAAATAAGAAAAATAAACACCTTTTTGCTCTCCTGAAAATTGTGATTTTCGATATAGATGTCTTCGATATATTTTGGTACTATCTACTTCTACCCGGCGTTGCTTAGGTTGTCCGGTATATTTTAAAAGACATAAAAATAAAACCTAATTTAAGTTCATGTTATGACTTTTATCTATCATACTTATATTTCCGATCAGTGGTTATGAAAAATGCAATTTTCATTATTGTACTAAATTTAATAAAAAATTTTATTTTTGGGCCGTAATTGTACTAAAATGGTAGAAAATTTTAAAATATGTTTTGATATAAATACAAAATCTTTCGGAAATTTCCCTTGAGTTCTTAAACAAATTTTCAAACTAATAGATATTGTTCAAGTTGGACATGAAAAGTCTCAAATAGATAACGTTTGACCAACCGCAAGTTTCAAAATCGATTTGTGTTAAATGAAGACTTAACAACAAGAAAAATAATTGCATCGGGTTCTGAAAAAATACCTAATCCAAAACATATAATAATATTCAGATTTTTAGAAGTTCGATTTAAACGAAAGTTGTAAAATTTTAAAATAGTAAAATGTCGTTTCAACCTTCCCTTACGAATGAATAAGTTTTATATGGCAAATTTTTGACACGAAAGTGTTCTTTTCAGTACTGAAAAAGAAGAAAATGTTTTAGTTATAGTAAATACGTAGCTGCATATTTCTCCCTTACTATTTCAAAGTTATTCATTTACTTTAGTGTAGTACGGCTTATTTCGAAGCGTGTGCTTTCTTTGCTAAATGTTACGTTAGTGCATCGAGAAACTCTGAAAATTTTTTACTGGTAAAGAAAAGCTTATATACAAATTAAAATTTTTCATATTAAATAATGGAAAGCGAAACATACGTCTTTGTATTTTCAAAAAAAAAAATATATGTCTGAGTTGAACTTAATAAACGTAAATCAAAAACTTTCTTCATTTCTTTCTGCATTTAAGCAAATTTTTGTTACTATTCTAAAATGTTTGTTAATCCAATCAATAATATTATTAAGAGAGCAAAATTGTATAACTGTACTAAATTAATCTGTGGAGTACTACTGTACTTTCGACAATAGAATTGTACTAAAAAAAGTACAATTGTACTGAATTTATCATCAAAATTTACTATTTTGATTTAAAACATGGTTTTAAGTACTCATCCTAAATAATAAAAATGATTATTTTAACATACATAACCTATGATACTGAAAAGGTTAAACTTTGTCTGATCTATTTTCCTTATTTTGGCATGAACTTGTTTTTGTATGTTCATTGACATACATTTGGTATAGTTCTATTTGTCAAATAAAACAACTGTCACTCCGTTTTATATTATTAAGATCAATGTTATAATTAGTGTCCTTGCTAATTATCTACTGTGTTGCCATTTAATTACATATTACTGGTTTTAATCATAGATAATATTTGTATTGGTGTGTGTCCTTAATAAAGTTTGAGATAGGCTGTATGAGTAAAAACTGCACTATTTCCGGAGAAGAACGTATGGTTTCCTGTTGGTTGTGTTTGGGAAATTACCACTTAAAATGTAGTGGCCTCAAAGTTCGTGATGCTGATGCATTATCTGACAATGTCAAAAACATATAGTGGACTTGTCAAAATTGCAGAGTAATTGGCATTGAATTTTACAATTTTTTCAAAAGCTATAAAGCTGAATTCGATGGAATTAAAAAAGACTTTTCTTCTCTACAAGGAAAACTAACGAAATATGGTGAACTTTTTTCTAAATACACAAATTTAGATAGTTTTGCTGCTTCCCCGAGACCAAAACGTAAAAGAACTGCTAAGTCATCATCAACACCCCCTTGTATTCCTATTATTATTTATTACTACTAATAATGATTCTATTTAGTTACCAACCGCAAATACAAGTTGTTGTCCTGCTGCTGTTTTAATCCGCCTCATCATGCTTCAAATGCTTCCCATTATAATATAATTCCTTCAGAGTCGACTTTAGTTACTCCTACGGTATCTAATTCGTTGAACTTGCCCATGATTCCAAATTTTGCTACCAGTTAAAACTTATTTTATTAACTCCCTCATCGTCAAACATCCCAACTAATTTAAATGTCGTCAATAACTCTCTTGTAAATCCATTTACAACAGTAACTCCAAAGCCTTAAAAATTATTGCACCAAGGAAAATCATATTTGCTAGCCGTTTTTCAGTAGATACAACAATAAATGATGTTGACTTCTATATTAAAACGAACCTTGGCATCGAAGATTATAATGATGTCCAAATTTATAAGATAAATGCGCGCAATAGAGCTTCATTTTAAATAATTGTCCCAATTTTGGATAAAAAATACAATTGTTCGACAATTTATTTATCGTGATGATAATAACGTAATTTTTCCAAGGGCTTCTGATCCAAATCCAAAAAACTAATTGAATTAAATAATCTATTAAATATTAATATTTGTTCAAAAAATGGTTAACACTTCTCAGCTATCCCCATCGCATACCAAAATGTTAAAGGTATGAACACAAAGTTAAAATCCCTTTATTTAGAGAGTTTTGATATTGAATATAATATCGATATTGAATATAATAACGTGGTAGAGTGGTGGGTGAGTTTTGATTTCTGTCTCAACTCTTTTTCCTTTAGAGGAAATAATTCTTAACAATGATCAAAATATTGAATTTATCGCCGTATGTGTTAAAGCAATTTTTACAACTTGCTCTTATATTCCTCCTTCGTCATACATTCAAATTTATGAATAACATGCAAACGCGATAAAATTTGTAGCTAAGCAATCAAAACCTGGGGATTCCAAATATTCCAAATATTAAATGGTGCGAAACTCCTGATTCATGCTTTTTAAGCCCATCAATAAGATCGGAAACATCTATTGAATTACTGGATGCTATTGCTGATTTAGGACTGTTCCAAAAAAACAACATAGTAAACAAGCTTGGCAAATTACTTGATCTTGTATTTGTTGATCAACCTGTAGAATTTAATATTCTTCGCATTAATCCATTATTAACACCTGAAGATGCTTATCACCCTACTCCTGAAATAAGCGTATACGTCGAAACAAATATATCATTTCAATGCAATGTAAATGATGAGATGGTTTTTGGTTTTAGCAAAGCTGATTATTCCAAATTAAATCACCTACTTTGTTTTGGAAACTGGTTTGAATATATTCCTTACAATAAAGTATGGCCTCGTAAAATTGACATTATTTTGAATAAATTCTATGATGGCTTGTTTACATGTTTTAAGAAATCAATACCAATGACGAGAAAAAAATTGTACATGGACCGCCTTGGAATACAAAGCACCTCAATGGCTTGAAAATTTTGAAAAACAAACATTATAGAAAATATAAAAAGTCCGGTTTATCCATTGATTATATGAGATACTCCATATCAAGATCAATTTACAATTCAAAAAATAACCAATGTTACAATATTTATCTTTTTAAGATGAAGAGAAACTTTTAAAATAATCCAAAATATTTCTACCAGTTTGTAAATTCCAAGCGTCGAGTCTCTGGATATCCATCCATGATGAAATTTGGAGATAAAGAATCCTCAAACGATGCAGATATTTGCGATATGTTTGCTGCTTTCTTCTCATCCGCCTATTCTGATAAAGATTTACATCAACTTTCCAATTATCCATATCCAATTCCTGCTGCAACCCTAATAAATTGTCCAAAATTAGATAAATCGATGGTACTGAGAGCTGTACAAAATCTAAAATATTCTGATAAATGTGGAACTGACGGTGTTACTAGCTGTGTTCTTATAAAATGTTTACATTCTCTTATATCTCCAATAACCTACTTATTAAACATATCAATATTTAGTGGTTACTTTCCTAAAGTTTGGAAGAAATCTTATATTATACCTTTGCTTAAATCCGGAAGCAGATCCAACATTTCGAATTATAGAGATATTGCTGAATTAACTGTTATTCCAAAACTTTTCGAAAAGATAGTTACTGAAATCCTTTCGCATCAAGTTGTATGTTATCTTTCGCCATTTCAGCATGGATTTAGAAAAGGATGTTCCATTACTACTAACCTTTTGGAGTTCGCAACCTCAGTTATAACTGCATTTGATTCCGGTTTACAGACAGACTCAATATACACAAATTTCAGTAAAGCTTTCGATAAAGTAAATCACTATCTCCTATTGTTCAAATTGGATAAACTCGGATTTTCTCCATTTTTCCTTAATTGGATTTCCACATATCTTAAAAATAGATGCCAATGTGTATTATGCAGAGAATGTATATCAAAAACCATTCCTGTTTTATCTGGTGTTCCACAAGGTAGTCATCTCGGCCCCTTATTATTCCTGATATTTATAAATGATTTACCAGCTTGCATTAAGAATTCTAGAATAATAATGTATGTTGATGATGTAAAGCTGTTCCATAGCTTTAACTATTCCTATCAATGTTCTTTACTCCAATCAGATCTTGACAATTTTTATGATTGGTGTATGATGAATTTAATGGATCATGTGTAAACACATGATGTTCTACAGAAGAAATCCAGTACTCTGTAGACAAATGAATATCAACTTGATCTAGTCGAAGAATTTCTTGATCTGGGTATGTTGCTTGATTGTAAACTATCCTTTAATTCCCACGTTTCGCAAATCGTTAATAAGGCAAAAGGAGGTTTAGGTTTCCTCAAGCACTAGGAAAAAGAGTTTAATGATCCTTACGTTTCCAAGCAATTATTCATATCTCTTGTAAGACCAATCCTGGAATATGCTTCCGTGGTCTGGGATCCTCAATACGAAGTTCATATAAAGAAAATTGTATCGGTCCAGAAACAATTTCTTTTATTTTGTCTTCGTAATCTTCCATTGAATCCTAATATTAATTTAACATTATATGAAAATCGATTACAGCTTATTGATTTCCCTACTCTTGAAAGTAGGAGAAAATAAATGAATATTTCAATTGTAATTAATTTAGTAAACGGTTCAATTAATTCTGAGTTTCTGCTTCGTAAGGTCGAATTCGTAATCCCAAATCGTCGAACTAGAAATTATACTCCTTTAAAAATAACATATTTTCGAATTAATTATGCCAACTTTGATCCAATGAGACGTATATGCAATCAATTCAAAAGTTTTTATCCATATATTGATTTCTCATTAAATCCAATCCGCATTAAGAGGAGCATTTTTAACTTAATTAAATAATAAATTTTTGTTATTGAATGATTATGAAAATATTTTATTGTAAATAGCTTTAAGAATGATATATAGCCTGTAAGAAATTGTAATTTCATTGGCTATTAAATAAATAAATAAATAAATAAAAAAGTTTCATGGATGGAATACGTGAGGAGGAATTAGTATCTACAGTGTGTTTTACAATGAAAGTCTTAACACTTGGTGCAAATATTTTGTTTTTTATAAAAGTAGTATGAATATGATATTAGATTATTGCATATCAAGAGAACTGTTTTAGTGATAGTCTTCTTTGGGTAATACATCATTTATTAAAAATTAGGCAAATATTATATATTCTAAGAATCGTACCACAATAGCGAAGTGATTTGCTTGTTGATCATTTAACAGTAAGCATGGATAACGAAACTGAAAATGTTTCTTCAAGTGATTCCAATCCGAATCTTGAGCACAGTACTTCAAAAACAGAACATCAAGGATATGAAATAAAATATATTTTTAAAGATACACTTTTTGTATTAATAATTAGATTTCCCCTAAAACTTTGAAGTCGCTAACAACGATATTTTGCGATTCTCCGTCAATTCATATACAGAAAAACCGTATTAAGAAAAGTGCCATTCCAAAATTTTAGCTTATTACTGTTCGACTTAAAAAGCTATTAGATAAAATTTTAAGCCGTATTTCATAAAAAAATTTGTTTTAAGAGTACACAGAAAAAAAATTCAAATATTTGAAAATTTTTTCATAAAGATTATGAATCGAACATGATTTTTTCCCCAAACTTTTTTCATAAAAAATAAAATTTTGTTCATAGATATTACTAAATTATTCATAATGAAAATTTTAGCAATTTTGCAAAACTTTTGTTAAATCTTTGGTTTAGTTTTATTAAATTTTATTGCAAATGGTAAATGAAAATAGTTATGCATAAAAATAATAACAACAAATGCCTTAAAATGGCAAAATTCCAAGGAAAATCTGTAAAAAATAATGCTCGCATTCTGCAGCACATCATTTTGATAAAAAGCTCTTCTCTTCTGTTCCTATATGTAGCTAAAAATCATTATAAACTTAAAATTTTCCGAAGAAAATTTCAAGCATTTTTTTTCAAATTGAAAATATAAATGAAAATTTAAACAAGTTGTTTGAATTCTTCTTGACTTTTGATTCATATCAAAAAATTAAAAAAGTGTTAATATTTAAGGCATTATTCTGAAATATTATGAACTAAAATTAATGAAAGTAAATTCTTATATTTATGTACAAACTATTTTCTGTGTAACTAAATTTTGTATCTGTTATATATTCTTTGTTAGTTCAGTTGTCCTATCATTATTATTCATTAACTGGAATTCAATTCCCAAATTGGAGATTTTTTTATTTTGCTCGTTCATCAGACAACAGGATATTTAATTTCCTATCGTTTCTGAAAACGTATTCTGTTTATTAAGCATAACTTTCGATATGAAAAAGGCAAAAGTCAAAAGGACCTATACCGGCTTCTACACAGAGAAAAAACTTATATATTTGATTTTTTTTTTCATAGATATTATGAATCGAACATGACTTTTTCCAAATTTTTTCATAAGAAATAAAACTTTGTTCATAGATATTATTAAATTATACTTAATGAAAATTTTACTAATTTTGCAAAAATGTTAATAAGTTTTATTTGATTTGATTCAGGTGCTAAATAAAAACAGTTACTCATGAATATAATAACAACAAATACCTCTAAATTGCAATTTTCCAATAAAAAGCTGTTAAAAACTAATATTTTTTACTATAGCAAATGCACCATTTTAATAAAAAGCTTCTGTTATACCCTTCCGTTCCCAACATGTGACTAAAAATCCTTAAAAACTAAAAATTCTTCCAATAAAATTTCAAACATACATACATTTACAAATTGAAAATATAAATGAAAGTTTAAACAAAGTCTTCTTGACTTTTGATTCATTTTAAAAAATTTTAAAGCAGTATTTATTTTAGGGCAATAATCTTAAATATTATGAACTAAAATCAATGAAAATAAATTCTTATATTTATGCACAAAACTTTTTTTGTGTATTAAAAAAATAAACTTAATTTCTGCTTAGGACTGATCTCTATAAAAATATGAAATATTCATATTTTCTTAAAAAAGTTTTCATTTAGTAGAGAATGAGCTATTAATCTTTTTTGATAAAAATAGTAAAATCGGATGAGAAACAGAAAATTAGTAAACGTTTTAGAAACTTTCACGTCAAATGTGAGAAGTCGTTCCTGAGAAATCTGTGGAACTCCATCGTGAGCATTTTTAATTTAATAAGATTTAAAGATGTATTTCCAACGAATATATAGTCAACTAAAATTCAAAATGGCTAATCAACACTTCTTAAAATCTTACAGAAGAGGTAAAAAACTTATTTAGTTTGTTTTCCATAAAGAACGATTTTGTTGCAAAATCTATTAATATTTATTAAGTTAATTCTTTCAGTGTAAATGATAACTTTTTGAAATGATTTATTGCAGATGGACACGAAGTGACAGTATCTTTGTGCAAATAAATATATTTATTTGTTCAATAGTTATGGGAAATAAGACACAAAATTTTACGCACAAAAGTTGGCGGAAAAAGGTGGGTGACATTTAATAAAAAGGACGTATCAGCATAAGTTACTTCTGTACTAAATGTGTATATGAACCGATTCAGTGGTATATATATATATATATATATATTATATATATAACTATATATATATATTTATATAGATATATATATGGAGTATAAAAATAAATATGGAGGTTACTCTTGGATATATGTATATATATATATTCCTATTTTTCAAGGTTTTTCCAAATATTGTTTGTTATTTTTAACGAAAATTCAAATTTGAAAATTTCTACTTGCTTACTACTTTACCTCACAGAGAAAAAAATGTATATATTAGAAATTTTTTTTTTTCATAAATATTATGAAACGAAAATGACTTTTTTTCCCTAATTTTGTTTATTAAATTCTTCATAATGAAAATTTAGGAATTTTGCAAAAATTTTGTTCAATCTTTGATCTAGATTTATTAGATTTGATTGTAAATTGTAAGTGAATATAGTTATATATTAAAATATTTACAACAAATGCCTTAAAATGACAAATAAAATCTGTTAAAATAATAATATTTAAAAAATTTGCGTAATTTTGGTCGCATTCTGCAGCATATCATTTTAATTAAAAGCGCTTCTGTTCCCAAAATATAGCTAAAAATCATTAAAAACTTAAAATTTTCAAACATTTTTTTACAAATTGAAAATATAAATGAAAATTTTAAAAAATTTTTCAGTCTTCTTGACTTTTGATTCATTTGAAAAACTATAAAAAAAAGTTTTAATGCTTAAGAAATTATGCTTAAATATTATGAAGTGAAATCAATGAAATTCAATTTTTATATATATGATAAAACATTTTTCTCTGCCCTATAAAAAATCGGCCACAAAATTCCCATACAAATTTGGGTTATAGTTCATATGAAAAGTGACCAAAAGTTTTGAAGTGATTTGTTATTTTTGAATTATAATTACTTTTTGATTAATAATTTCCAAATTTTTGGGTGATCGCTTTTTTAGAGTTTTTTAAAATTATATTATATTAAATAGTCTCTATTATTATTAAATAGTTTCTATTGTTAATGAAGTTTATTAAAAAAATAATTATAATAATTGATTAAGTAATACCATAAATAATTTAAATTATATTTGACTTGAAGAATGAAGCACCACAGGCGAAAATTCTTCTAAAATATAAATAATCTCGATTTTTAGTGCAAATTAATACACAAAAATTCTTAATGGTTCCTTTAAAAATAAAATTAGTAAAAGCGAATAAGAAATTATATTATTCTTTGTTGAAATACAGAAATCTAATTTTCAGAATCAAAAACAAAAGCTAGAAAAAAATTTGGAAGCTAAAACTAAAATTTTGAGGCTAACAGCAAATTAAAAAGGCTATGTTTAGCCTTAAAAATGCTAGAATAGCCTTGCTTTAAACACCGTTATAAAAGGAGGATCGAGATTTTGTTTGTGTTAATGAAGCAAATTTTTTCTATTTGCGATGTGCGTAAAGTTTTAAATGCTGCGAATAATTTCTTTTTCACAAAATATATTAGTTTCACGATTTTCAAATGTTAGTGGGGATTTAAATCTGTTTTTATTGTTCCTATATTTAACTCAGTTTGAGTGTTATTTTAAAAACATATTCATATAATATCAATTTTCTTGAAGAGGAATACACGAATAGTTTATAGTTTTCAAAACCTAAATATTTCTTATATGTCATAAGCTATTAATTATTTAATTTATTCCTTATTATACATACATAAGTAGTATGTATTTGCCCATTTTCAGTTCAAACATCAAGAGATGGTAAATTGTATAAGCACATGTGATTAAAATACATTAAATTTAGCATGAAACTTTTACTAAATTACACTTAAGACACGCTGTATTAAGTAAACAAACTTTTTCATAAAAATTATCACTGTTGGGAAACTATTTTGGTATGAATGTTTCCATGTGTATTTCTATTAGCATTTGTCTCTGTGTATATGTGTGTATGTGGTTGGCCGTATAGCTATGTGTCTGGGAGTGAGAATGAATTTAGCTGTTATCTACCTAGTTGTTAAAAGTTTCACTTTAAGCACCTTAACTTCTGTAGTTGTTGTTAGTGTTGCTGGTTTTATAGTTAGAATATTCGTTTACAGCAAAAAGCAAGATTCCTACTTAAACTTAAAATTGTCTGACTTTAAAGAGTTTTAAAATACATATTTATACAGCAGCGACAGGATGAATACACACTCACAAAAAAAGGCAAAAAGACAGCAAACATCTCATAATAGCGGTGAAGCACAATAAATACGTTTACACCCCAGTAGGGAATTTATTTAGACCTTAACATTTTATATTTAAGGCATTGATATGATATTTTACTACTCGTACTATAATTAATTTATATTTCCAGTCTGTTTACTATTGGCAAAAATTTCGATTATTTTCATTGATGTTGGCAAACGAATTTAATAGCATTTCCTTAGTTCTATGAGTAAAGATATATTGGTCGGTTTTGCATTGGGAAAAAAAATAGGAACTGAATAAGATAAAATGGGATTTTCTAAGAAACCTCCACAGAAATACTCGTATTTACCGCCTTCTTTTTTTATGTCCAACAATTTTTGTAAATTTTGCTATATTTTGATTAACAAACTAAGCTCTAGTTTATTTTTGTAGGGTTGGAATGATCCAACATTGCTCTTTTACAAAAGTACTAATTAATTTCATTTAATACCTATATGTGGAATCCGTAGGAATTTTCCAACTGGGATATTTTAAAAATATTCCTTTCATCTGCATAATTATTAGTTATATTTGTTCTTGTAAAAGTATTAGTATTCATAAAAGTTACTTTTAATAGATGGTTGTTTGTTTATTTAGTTTTTTTAGTTTTTTTTAAAGGACATTTTACTTTCACATACAGCTGTGTGAGTAGAACGAGTATGAGTGAAAAGTGTTTACGTGTAAGTGTACAAATAAGTACGAGTATATAAGATTAACTTGATATTTTGTTTATTCAACTTTTTATGACTTAAGTTGGTTTTGTTTCGTACGATGGTGTGTATGTGTAGGATGTATCTACATTAGGGCTATAATCGAATTTTGGCCCTAGCACCAAGCGATGGTCAGCAATATTCTTTTTATGAAAACATCCTTTTCCGCATCGATTAAATTTTGATGGGAATCTAGATGAGGATGTGAATAAAATGCTAAAAAGTATATATAGAATGTTCTTATAGTTTCAGAATGTTATTATCCTGTAAATTTTGTATATTAAGCTTTGTTATAACTTCCCTTAAAATAAATTTTGATATACGATTGTCAGAGAGGATGAATTTCTTTTGAAATTAAAGAATAAGAAATTTATACATTCTAAATTTCATCGCTAATATTATTTTTCCTTATAGTTTTCAATGGTCTTTTCGGCTGTACTAGGACCATTTTGATATTTGAAAAAATTGTAAACAAGTTATAGCCCTAATGTAACACACTCTATGAGTATGAGTTCTCGTGCTGATTTTTATATTGTTGTTGTTATTATTACACTATTTATATATTATCCAATGTGTTTCTCTCTGTGTTTGTGTTTTTATGTGACAATAAAAAACAATTTACTTACATGGACGGCATTTGTATGCAACTTCAACGATTTTTCTTCTCTTTGGGCAGGGATCTGAGCTGATAATACTCGAACTAATTGTACTGCTACTGTGGTAGCTACTAGAACCACTTGCATCTCCAACACCACTGGCACCCAGTCCATAGAATTGTGGGCGTCCATTAAATTTACAATGTTTCTTTTTTTGGCATGCTTCGACAACTGTTTGCAACAATGAATACTTTTTTTTTTTTTGTTGTTAGGGTTAGTTCGTTGGCCGATGTTTTTATTATGAAACGATAAAAAATAAAAAGAACAATAATTAAAGTTAAGGAGTATACACAATTATACACATACGTTTCAGTTTAAATTGCAGTTGTTATTTTATCTATACACACATACATACATATATACATACATACATACATATTTACTTACACAAGTTTAATTATCATTGCTTTAATTTATATGTATATTTATGCATTCTTTGCGTTTTTTCATTATTTAAATTTTTTAGCAAATAAATGTTGTTCATTCAAAGCTATGAATTTGTATTTATACCCTCATGTGAATAATGTGTGCAATAGGATGGTCCATCATTATATTAAAAAAAAACCAAAGAGTATATTATGAAAAGGGGACATTACGTAGAACATCCTGACAAAATTTCAAATTCCTACGATGATTTGAATACGGCCATTGATGATCCCAGAACAAATCCTAAATACTTTTACCCACATATATTACTGATGTATATGTACATCACAATAAAGAAAAATATACTCGTGTTTCGTATATTTTAAAGAAAAATTTATATGAACGAAAAAAAATACATTTTATTTGAAATTTGTTAATAGCTGTTTTTTGTTGCTGTCGTTAAATGTTAACGTTGATAGTCAGCAAAAAAACAATTTCAACCCGATTTGGTATTTCCTTACATTTAATTAGAAATTGCACCACAAAATATAAACGTTTTTTCTTTACAAAATAGAAAATTTAAACTTATTTTCCTTGCATATTATTTAATCTTTTCCATTTGTCTCATATTCATAATTGAATTTTTGTTCAGAAATTGGCAACACCTTTATCGACGTTAAAATTGACATGTATAATTCTATACGTTAACTCCTAACGAATATAAATTTTAAATTTATATAAAATTAGCTTTAAACGTTAACAACGAAACAGAACTAACAAAGTTTTATTTTTATTTCTAGGTAATTTTTATATGAATTCTTTTTGATAGAATTTTTAAAATTCCTACACAGAGAAAAAAGAATGCTTGTGTTTGAACATTTTTTCATAAATATTATGAATCGAACATGGCTTTTTTCCCGAACTTTTTTCATAAAAAATAAAACTTTGTTCATAGATATTATTAAATTGTTCATAGTGACAATTTTAGGTATTTTGCAAAAATTTTTTTAAATCTTTGATGCCGTTTTATTAGATTTGATTACAAATGGCAAATAAAAATAGTTATACATGAAAATATTAACAACAGACGCCTTAAAATGAGAGAATTCAAAGGAAAACTATTAAAAAATAATGTTTAGAAATTTTCACAATTTTACTCACATTCTGCAGCACATCAGTTTGATAAAAGTGCTTCTGTTCTGTTCCCAAAATGTAGCTAAAATCATTAAAAACTTAAAATCTTCCGAAGAAATTTTCAAACATTTTATTAAAAATTGAAAATATAAATGAAAATTTAAACAATTTGTTTAAGTCTTGTTGACTTTTGATTCTTTTATGAAAATATAAAAAAGTTTTAATGCTTAAGAAATTATGCTTAAATATTATGAACTGAAATCAATGAAAATAGATTTTTATATTTATATACAAAATTTTTTCCGTGTACTAAATAAATTTTTAAAAAATTACAAAATATGGTAAGGGGGGTTGTTAAGAGGGCCAGGTCTGGGGATGACCAGCAACCTTCGATGGCCAAGAAGGTTGTTCACACGCCAAACAGTTCTAGTAAGGGCCTCCATAAGGAGGTTATTGAGAGAGCTGTATCAGGAAGTGAACAACCCTCAACATCGAAAAGAGCGAAGGAATCAGTGTTGCAGAATTGTATTCAAGCTGCTGTCATTGACAGGGTTGATCCAGATGGGAGGATCAGCGTTGAGCAATGGCGACAAATTGAACACAAGCTCATTGAGGAAATCGCTCTTGTTAAAGGAAGGCCGGATGAGGTATCCTTCAAAGGCGCAGACTGGATGAAGGGTGTCAAGACTATTAACTGCGGGAACGAGAAATCATTTGAATTTCTCAGGAACGCAGTTGCTAGGTGCGACACTCTCTATCCAGGAGCGAAGCTTGAGGTGATACTCGCATCTGAGCTGCCCCTGCGTCCAATAGTGACAGCATGGTTCCCTCCACCCATTTTAGAGGTTGGAACCATTCTGACAGTATTGGAAAATCAGAATAAGGGTCTTCTTACAGGTCAATGGAAGTTGGTTAACACCATGACTTGTAAGGAGAACCAAGGCAGAGACTTCAGATTCGCAGTGGATCAGGAGTCTCTGAAGAAGCTGGAGTCACTGGGGGGAGTTGTCAATTTCGGATTTGGGGTGATCAGGTTTAGGCTCAACAAATCTGATAAACCCAAAGAGGCTGTCAGTGGTGCAAATTAACTTGCATCACTGTGAGGCAGCCTCAACCGAACTGACAAGACTCCTCATTGACTCCAACGTGGACGTGGCCCTCATACAGGAACCCTGGATTAAGAACACCAGGGTATGTGGTCTGAGGGTCACGGGGTACAACCTGTTCATACCATCCACAACGGAAAAGGTACGGACATGTATACTGGCTAGGAATAATCTAAATATTAATTTTCTTCATTCCTTTAGCAGTGGGGACCTTACAGTCGTCCAACAGGAAGCCGCAGGATGTAGCGGGCTTATAATGGCGGCTGTGTACATGCCGTATGAGGCAGCCGATCCACCAGGTATCGCTCTGCAGCAGTTGGCGGAGCACGCTAGGAGGAAAGGCGCGTACATGGTCTTGGGATGTGATGCGAATGCTCACCACTATCAATGGGGAAGCAGGGACATCAACAAAAGAGGTGAGTTGGTATACGATTTTATAACTTGTTATGATCTGCATATCTGTAATAGGGGTACTACTCCTACGTTCAGAGCGAAAGATAGGGAAACAGTTATAGACGTAACGCTGGCTAACCGTGGGGGAAATTATGTTAGGGATTGGAGAGTAGTTCTGGATTACTCTTTTTCTGACCATAGCATGATATCTTTTGGTCTCGACTTTGAGAAGGCGAGGGAACAGCCCTATAGGAACTCGAGAAGGACAGATTGGAAGTCCTTCAGGAGGTCAGTCTGTAGGGACCTTAGGGATACTGAGGACTGGAGAGATTCAGTTGAGGGTATCGAGTTGGCGGTGAATAATTTCACGAATGTTATTAGGAATAGTTTTGCGCTCAATTGTCCAGTGATTTATCCTGGGAAAAGGAAACAGCCGAAATGGTGGACTAGGGAACTTAGGGACCAGCGGTCTACAGTCAGGAAGCTGTTTAATAGAGCCAAACTAACGAGGAGTGATGAGGATTGGAATAGCTATAGGGATAGTTTCTCTAAGTATAAGAAGGACATTAGACGAGCGAAATGGACTTCATGGGTAAATTTCTGTGAATCGGTGGACTCTGTTAACGAGTTGTCTAGGTTTAGGCGAGTATTATCCAAGGACCCAGTGGCACCTGGATACATACAACGTGAGGATAACTCGTGGACAGAGTCTAGCTCAGAGTCCCTCAGTTTACTTATGGAGACTCATTTTCCAGGCTGTAGGGATATAGAATCTGTTGGAGGGACAGGTAGCGTCAGTGATAACCTACAACCCGAATCAGATGCTGGGGATACCGATGTGATAAGGGAGATGATCACTAGAGACAAAGTATTATGGGCGGTAAATTCATTCGAGCCATACAAATCTCCTGGCCCGGATGGAATATTTCCGGCCATGCTACAGAATGTCGATGAAAGAGCCATCTCTCTATTGACGGAGGTTTTTAGGGAATGTCTTAGAATGAAATACATTCCCAGGGGGTGGAGAGAGGTAAGGGTCATTTTCATACCCAAAGCGGGTAAGACGACTCACTCGAAGCCCAGGGATTACAGACCGATCAGCCTATCGTCTTTTCTATTGAAGACAATAGAAAGACTGATCGATCTTTATCTTAGGACTAGTATGGGAACTCAGGTCATTAGCGAGTCTCAACATGCTTATCTTAAGGGTAAGTCCGTTGAGAGTGCTCTGCATGACGTTGTGAGTTACATTGAGCGAGGTCTGCTGCAGAGGGAATATACCATGGCGGCTTTTCTCGATATAGAGGGGGCCTTTAATAATATCACGATAGAGGCTATCGAGGAATCACTTGTTTCGCTGAATATAAGTAAGCTCCTTGTTGAGTGGATAATTCTGATGCTTAGCAGCAGAGTTATCAACTCAAACATGGGAGGCACTTATATGAGGAAACTCGTGACTAGGGGCACACCGCAAGGGGGGGTCCTTTCTCCATTACTGTAGCTCTTGGCCGTGAACGTCATTTTAAGACAGTTTGATGCTAAGGGACGGAAGATTGTGGCCTACGCCGATGACGTTGTTTTACTGGTCTCTGGTAAGTTTTTATCTACGATCAGTAAGGTCATGCAGACAGGTTTACGTGATCTGTCCCTTTGGGCCAACAGTAAGGGATTAGGGGTAAACCCCGAGAAAACAGAGCTAGTTTTGTTTACTAGGAAATACAAGGTTGAGCATTTTAGCTTGCCAGTATTGAACGGGATTGAGCTTGTATTGTCAAGTGAGGCCAAATACCTGGGTGTGTACTTGGACAGTAAATTGTCTTGGAGGAGAAACACTCAGGAGAGGGTCAAGAGGGGACTCAATGCCTATTACACCTGCAGGAACTCTATAGGCAAGAATTGGGGTCTTAAGCCGCAAGTTGTATACTGGATTTACACTTCGGTTGTTAGACCTATTCTTACTTATGGCTGTACAGTCTGGTGGAAGGTATTGAGTAGGGAAACGTACAGGAAACTTCTCTCTAAAGTTCAGAGGTGTGCGTCAATTGGCATCTCAGGTGCTAGGAGAAGTACACCTCAGGCGGCGCTGGACATAATCCTACACCTTCTTCCAATTGAGGAATTCGTGAGGGGTATGGCTGTCCGTGGCCTATTTAGATTGAAGGAACTGGGTTTATTAGGTTCCTCTAGAGCGGGGCATGTCAGCATACTAGATGAAGTCAAATTCAACGGTCGGACACTATCCTTGGCTGAGCCTACGGATTATGTCGGGACCACGATTGACTTCGGGGCTACTCCCGCTTTGGTGTTACCTAGTAGGAATCTTTGGGATGGAGTAGAAAAGCTCTATGAGGGGTGCGCGGTCTTCACGGACGGTTCGAAAATGGAAGTTGGCACTGGTGCGGGTGTATACTTTATGGGAACTGATATCAGACGATCCTACAAATTGTCTGACAGTTGTAGTGTCTTTCAAGCAGAGATTCTTGGCATTTATAAGTCTCTCGGCTTGATTGAAGGGAATGTTGAACGGGGGTCTGAGATTACTATCTATGTTGATAGTCAGGCGGCGTTATTGGCTCTGACTAGTCATTTTGTTAGGTCCAGATTGGTACTTGAGTGCAGAAGGGAATTGAGAAGGTTAATGGGTTCCTATATGATGAGACTATGTTGGGTTCCTGGTCATTGTGACATTCTTGGCAACGAAATAGCCGATGAACTAGCTCGCAGTGGCTCGGAGCTAGATAGGTCTTTCATAGAGTCATCTGTTAAGATTCCAATTGGGTCCTTTTTTAGGGCCATAGGGGAGTGGACTCTGGACAACACGAATCGAGCCTGGAATGACAGATCGGACTGCATTGTTTCTAGGGCATTATGGCCTAGCTTAAAACTGGTAGATTCCAAGCATCTTCTAGGTATGAGTCGTGGTAGTCTTAGAGTCATAGTAGGTATGGTTACGGGTCATTTCTCAATAGGGAATATGATGAGTAAGTGGGACATTGGCACATCAGACTTCTGTAGAACGTGCGATGATGTTGAGGAGCTAGAGACAGTGTAGCACATACTCTGTCACTGCGTAGGGCTTCAGCGTAATAGGTTGAAGTGGTTTGGAAGCCATACACTACATGAACTAGGTGAGGTTAATGGCAAAGGACTTATCAACCTCATAGGGTTTGTTATGGGGATAAAATGGCTTAGGAACAATCATAACTGATTGATTGGGTATAGGTTCCACTTTTCTCTTTTTCTTTTTCTTCTTTTCATAAAGGGATCACAATGGGCCGTTTGGCCTCTGGGTGTAGGCGTGAATGCGCCGCCCTTTCCAACCTAACCTAACCTAACCTACAAAATATGGTTTTAGTTTTCATTAGATATCGTTTAGTGTATATATCGTTAATAATATCATAAATCAACATAAATGACCGCGTAGCATCCAGTTCCAATCGTCGTAGTAAGTTGGAATTTGTCCAAGATATCCTAAATGATATTACCCTTTCATAACTTTAGGTAGATTTAAATGTAGCTCGAAAAATAATTATGAATAACCCTAGTATGCATATAAGTTTTATAGCTATTTTATTTCATAAATGTTTAAATGTTACTTTAACTTACTTGATACTTATACATACATATTTAAATAAAAATATAAGTTCATAAATAATATATATTTTATTTGTTGTGGTGACTATATGCATATATTTATCATTGTTGGTAAAAACATTTGGGAAAAAACTATTTTGTCTACCAGAAAATTTGGTAAATATAATTTATTTTTATGTATTTATATGGAAAATATAAAGATGGGATTCTAATTGGTCTTAAATATTTACTCTTTATTCCCAAGTCGATAATTTTCTACAAAAGCAATTTTTCTTTTTGTATTCAATCTTGGAACATTTAGTTTCGAAAAATGTCTAAATTTACATATCGTCGGCGCGCTGACGAAAAATCCTGTGTTTTTTTCTTACTTCTTTTCAGGAGAACAAAACATATATATATATATATATTTATATATATATATATATATATATAATATATATATAATAATTTATTTTTAATTGGTTTTTAACTTAATGTTTAATAGTTTCTGGAATGCCTCCTATAAGAGCTTTTCTCATGTTTTGATTACTTTTTTGTTGAAATGTGTCCCTTTTTTGTACCCTCCACCACCACTACTGTTGAAATAGGGTATATTAAGTTTATCGTTCCGTGTGTTACGCAAAGAAAAACTCATTTAAGACATTTGGCATGTGTATATATCGTCATCTAAAATGTAAAAGGCCGTAACCGCACTCTTTTGTTTTTTACAGCAGAAGAAGAAAACATTATGACAATGCAAAAGGCCGTAATCACAATTTTCAAATTTTTGGTTTAAAATAAAGCAATTAAGTAAAACTATTTAATCGTCCACTTAAAGCAAAAATAGATAAAGCATAAAACACTTTTCAAACCATTTTTTTCTTAAACGGAACAAATTTTACGACTGTTTCGTTTTGTTAATATTGACATCATTTTTGAAAATATGAATATGAAAACTTTTGTGTAAATATAGTTTGGGTCAATACGTTATATACAGCAAAAAACATTTGGTTTTTCAGTGGCTACGGCCTTTTGAATTTTAGGTGACAATATATTCCTGTCTGCTGAAATTATTCTCATATCCAAACTTTCAAATTCCAAACTCTCCGCTGCAGTTTGATTGAGATTTTGTGGAACTTTTTCGTTCTTCTAATGGTACTTTTTCAATTTTTTATAATATTATATACCCGTACTATATACATTTTGTTGATAAACGAATATAGAATTTTTGGAATTAAGTTTACATGTGTAATAGAAATTTTTGTATTTTAGTCCTACAAAATTGTATTATTTTAGAGTTTTTAAAAATTATGCTCCAAATATACTGAAAAGTGTTTATTTTTTACAATTATTGGATTTCCAGTAAAAGATCTACGCTACGCTATATATTGACTAGTGTAAAAGAATAATAATTTACAGAAAATGACCACTATTATGCGAAGTATTTATAAAGAAATCCATCGCAATAATTTTCGCTCACTCTTTTTACAATTTTTTCTAGCGTTCTTATCAGGAATTTTTGTGCTTTGTGCGTTATATGCCTTTCAAATAACACTTTTTAACTTTTTTGGAAAAATTCATAGTAATTTACTTTTTGAACCACTTTCCTTCCATAGATATTAGATTTTTCTCTTCTCCTATAGTCTGAAAAACTACATACTTTTTCTTCTGCTGCCAAGTTTCCTTTTGTTGGTCTTTATAGTTTTCTTGACTCTTGAAATTGTATTTCGCGATAAGCCTGCATTCCTAGCAATTTTTTTTTCGTGGTCAATATAAATTTGAAATACGCGTTTGCGTGAATTTTATTCAATTTCAATTTTATGAAAAACGAGTTTTGCTATTGCAACAAAATTTAACACAAGGATACTGAGAATAATGTCAAATACAAACAAGTTACCGCTACTAATTTTTTTTCACGTATATTGAAAGTTATACCCCAAACATATATTTTTTCGTTCGCACTTCTTACTTTGTTTGAAATCATTGTGTTTTTACAACTTTTAATAATATTTTCAGTGAAAATTATTTTTTAATTTTTTAATGAATACACAGAAATATTCAAAAGTTTTTTGATAGCCTTAATTTGGAATAACAAAATTTTAAAATCTAAATTACGCGTTTGTGCTGATATTTGTAACGTACAAACATATTGGTCATAGACATCTTTAGGTATGCCAATAGACTAAGAATCACTTTCTGAGTCGATTTAAAAATGTCCGTCTGGTTGATTGGCTAGTCTGCTGGCCATATAAACAATTTTAATGATATATTGCTGAAATTTACGACAAATAATTATTTTGGCACAAGCTCATTGAAATTGCTTATGATTGGTCCGTTATTTCACCTGGCTCCCATACAAATGTCCTCCCGGCATAGGGGTTTTACAATCATAAATGCCTTAAATATAGGAATATTTTAATGAAATTCGGTATAAGTATCAATCTTGGTACTAAATTTTATAGAGGTAGATCCATAATTGACCATAGCTTCCATATAAACCCCTCTTCCGCAAATCATTTTAAGGTGTATTACTCCCACACAAATGTTATTATCATGTTATATAATATGCGACAAAAATAATTTTTGTATAAATTGAAATCACAGTGCGAAATTTTATGAGGTTTAGTCCATTATTTAACACAGTTCTCATATAAGGCCTTCTTTAGGCAATCACCCTAAAGTTATTAAATTCATATAAATATTAGTAATATTCTGTATTAGTATGTTCTATTTTACACTTAATTCAAATATCGCTCTACAATTGGCAACAGGTCTAATATAAACATCCCCGAATTTTTATGCACAATGGTGTAGGCTATCTATAATGTGGTTAGGCTTGACCGACTATATCTTTCTTACTTGTTATGTGTTGTAATATTTTAAATTTTGTTGAAAAATATTTATGCATTTGGTGGAAACATTGGTGAATATGAACGTATGTTTAGAGTTCAGGGCATACAAATATTTTATAATTCCAATAATCTGTATTTAAATATACGAGGGACGCATATGCAATGAGTATTAATTATAATGTAACGCATGTTATTAATACGAAATAATGCTCTTAAATTACAATAAAATACAAAAAACTGATTGATCTATAATTATTTGTCGGAAATGTAATGTTTAGAATATGCAACATCGCAGTCGATCATACACACATTTGTATATCAAAATTTTGACTTAGTCTTTAATTACTTCAGGAAATATTTAATGATTTTACAACTTTAATAACTCTGGTAATATGCATTTACATTCAGATTTGTTTATCTAGATTTTATGAAACGAACTGTATTTAAAGAATGTTATAAAATCAATGATTTTTGCCATCAATTTGTTTGTCAACTGACCATTAAATTATTTATTTATATATTTTAACATATAAACTCATTGTATGTGGAAGTATATGCACTGGTATGCTTGAGTATTGATGCGAATCAATTATGAAATGAATTATTAAAGTATTACGAGTAACACAGGAATTTATATTTTATGCAAATAAAAGTCCAATTCGAAAATTTTTTAAATTCTATTAAGTTGGAGATTGCAATACAAATTCCAATAAAATTGTAACAAGTATTCATGTCGATAGGCAAAGAATACAAAGAAAAGAAAATGGCCCAATATCCTACAACAACATTTCTCTCTCCTCACATACAAATTCTGTGTGAACTCAACACGGTTGTGGGTGAGAAAAACAACACAAAATTAACAAAATTTTCCTTTAAAATTTAAGGAAAATTACACTCACAACACATTTTTTTTCACTATAAAACAATATTTGTATTATCTTTTCACGCACATTTATTGCATTTTAACTCCCGTATCATGATTACTTTCCACAAAACGAATTTTTTTTTTATTTTCTTACATTCGTTTTTGATATGTTCAAATTTAAATTCCGAATTTTGGTATTAAAAATAAAACAGAATTTAAAATAATTTTAAATTATTTTCATATTCATTAACAAATTTGACTAACATAATCTTAAAGTCAGGTTTTTTTGACAACAGATTTAGGTTCATTTTTGACAAGCCATCCATTCTTTGTATTATTTTTCTATAGGTTTAAGAACAACACTCACATAAGTAAATCAGGCAAAAGTATGGAATGTATAAATAAATAAATGTACATAAATATTAATGAAATTTTGATACAACTATGAAATATGTTGGGTGAATAGAATTTGTGGGTAACATATATAAAAATAAATCTATTAAATTTTTATACAATGCTCTTAATAACTATTTAATAAGCAAGAAAAATTAGTGATACGTTAATGCTCACACATAAATAATTTTTATAATTTTCAATTTGCATATATATTGTATACAACACCGATTTATAAATGCAAAAGTGTGAAAATCCTTTCATTCACATGTGTGTCATGTGTGTGAGTTTGTGTGTATATTTCTTCGTGAAGACATGACAATGATTTAAATTGTGTTACGATAATTTTGAATGACATTTATATAATTCTGAACGTTACGTTTTGTGATTGTTAATCGATTAAAACGCGTTGATGTCATAGTTGGTAAAAATGTCATGTCAAAATGTTTTATTTTTGTTCTACATATATTATCTAGATGTATTTATATGTAAACACATGCATGTGTACAAATATTCATTTATTTATTTCATTTTTCATTTTTATAAAGAAAAAACTTAATATACATATGTACATAAAAGTAAATAAATAACACAATACCTGTAATGCATTTGGCCACATGCAGTTCTCTGGTGTATTATCATCATTGTCAGCCGTACTAGTGGTTGTTGCCGCATCCGCTATTGAGGCAGCACTCAGACTCGCCACTTCAGATAAATGTGCACCATTTACATAACGATTTGCGGGTACTTTTTGTGTGGGTGAACCAAACGTTGAGCCACGTAGTAAGTGTTTAGCTCTAGTACGATTTTCAATTCCATCACCGTTGGCAGAACATAATTCCTCAATACTTATACCATCTGTTTCAATTGAAATAAAAATAATACAAAAGAAAATAAAAATATGTACATAAAATATTAATGCCTGCCACATCAAAGATATACGCAAAATCAGCAAAAATATTTTATTTATTTATTTTTTCAATTTATATACACTCATCTGTTTTTAAATCCTACATTAATATATTTATGGAAAATGTTTAGTTAAATTTAGATGTCGGTTTTCCTTTTTATTTTTAATAAATAGTATTTTTATGTAATTTTTCTTATTAGTTACATAATTTCTGATATTCTTTAAATTTTATAGAGTTATAGCATTTTTTGTAATATATCAAAAGTATTTTCTAATATTATGTATATAACTAAAGAATTACCGAAATAATTTCTTAGTCCTGAAACTACAAAGTTATCTCAATATTTATACAAGAATTCTAGCTAAAGCCTAGACAAGAACTGACTTACCACCCAGCTGATGTGAGTCCCATTCGTACATGCGGGCTCTCGTTGCTTTAGCTTTAGTTCTATGATTTAAATACTTATTGCGAGTCTTACAAAATGTAAATTTAATAAAAGTGGTACATTCATGCATCCCGATTTTGTAAAAAAAAACAAAAAATCATTATTTTGGCAATTTTTAAATATATTGAAAAAACTGGACTAAGATTTCGTAAAATTGATTCAAATGCAAATAAGTTGAAAACTATAGAAGATAAATAACACATGCAAGTATGTTTTCATACGTATGTAAAATTATTTGAAATCAGATAAGAGAAAAAAATTGCCAAGTGGTTAAAAATTATCTACATCAGGGGTCTGTAGGAGGCCCTCCCAAAATTAAAATTTTACACTCCTCTTCTACGTCTACATGAAATTTTATGTAAATATAACTAGCCGATTAGAAGCTATAGATTTATTTCCAAAAAATTTCGATTCTGTTGCAATATGCATTGTTTTATGGTACATATCTTTTAAATAAGAATAACAATATTACAATATATCAGGATTTATTCGAGTTGATTAAGCAATTGATTAAATTTCCTTTTCTCAGTACATTTGCAATCCTTCTTTAGTCTGCTGATTTAAAGATTCATACCCTATTTGGTTCTTAGTGGTTCGATTAATGAGAGTAGTGATAATTATAGCTTTTAATCTAGGATCAAGGGAAGTGGAAACATTTTTCCTGTTGTTCCGGAAATTCAAAAAGTCCGGGAAATTGCGATCCCTAGTCTCAAGTCTTATATTTGTGAATAAAATATAAACTGAATTTTTTAATTTAGAGCTATCGCTTTTTTCAGAATTTATTTAATAAAAATTTGATTTCACAGTTTTTCTATTTTTTGGAATTACTTAAAATAAAATGTAAAAAATTGTTTTTTTAAGAAACTGTAGACACTTTATCTGTTATAGCGTTTATACGCACCACTTACTCGCACTTAAAAATATTGTGATATGAAAATTTTGCCGTATAAACGGTGAGTTCATATTTTATTTGCAAGTTAATAACTGATAAAAACTAATCGAGATTAGTGAAACTTATTACAAGTAAGTTCGTAAGTTCGGTGAAACATACTTGCAAACTTTTTAGAATACATTGGAGGTTGCAAAACTTATTTCTGTTTGTAGATTTAAACTTTGATTTTTTAGAACATATAGGCTAAAGTCAAAATTTCGATACAAAATAAGTCAAATTCGGAAGGGTCACTAATTAGCCCTATTGGATGATTGAATTTAAAATCATCTCCGTAAAGATGCCTTTCGGAAAAGTATAAAGATATTTTATGTTATTAATGACAATTTTATTTTATAAAAAATGAGAATGTTATATTCGGCTTGCCGAATCTATATACCCACCATCTGCAGCTTTTTAAAATTTCATCCAGTATTGGAGGCGGACCACTTCCATTTTTTGTTTCCGACTTTACATTGTTCCTTAAACTATTTGTACAAAATTTTGTTGATGTTTCATCTTTGGTTTCCGAGTTTATATCAATCCTTGAACAAAATTTCGTTGGCGTACATACTTTTATTTAAGTAATGTCTGCCGAAAAGTAAGAACTTAACTTTCAACTGAAACCCTGTGTTTTTAGTATTTGACCTACCACTTTTTTGTTTATTAATCGATTTATAAAATTTCACCTTGTATAGAAGGCGGTAAACGAGATTTCGTTGTCGTACATGGCTTTGTTCATGATATCAGCCGAAAAGTATGAAATAAAGTTATAATGGACACTCAGTGTTATCGATTTTCAATAATACAGAGTGTGCGTTTTCAATAACAAAAAAAAAAAAAAAATTATATAAGATTGTTCAAACTCAGTTTGAACAAAATAACTTTATTCGACTAATCCTTTTTGAAATCTTAATTTATACTTATATTTGTATTATACTTATATTGTATTATTGAATTATATTAAAATTAACGTTTTGTATTATTTACATACTTATTTACACATAATGTAAATTCATTAACATTAATTATTGTGAATTTTTGCTAAAACATAAAATTTATATTGTGAATTAAAATATGTATTCTTATCGCCACTGAACAGTAATTTCAGTGGATCTTCGAAAAGCCGAATATCGCTAAAAAACGATGTAAGCGATTTTCCGGTCTTCTACTTCTGAACCTGCGACTGGAAACACACATTGTATTAATAAATCCAAATTTAATTCTGAAATCCTCAATAGAATTTACTTATTTTAATTACATATATAATGGGAATCAACTCACTTTTCTATTATCTAATAATTTCATAGGAAATTATATCCCCAGTTATACATGGTCCTTCGAGTTAAAAAATAAAAAAATAAATAAATACATATAAATACGTAAATAAAACAATAAATTAATAATTAAATAAAATTATTAATTTATCGCCAAACTGCAATCCAATAATTTTTATATAAAAACAATTCTATTGGCAACACTACTAACAAAAAAAAAAAAAAAGAATATCATAAAGGAATGTTGGCGTAGGTTATGGAGAAGAAGAAATAGAAGATTACTTACTAAAAAACAGTCAAAGTGGAATAAAGTTAAAAAAAATCTGTGTACAAATTATTAAATTATCAACAAAACAATAAAAAAAATATTGTAAAATAAAGTAAATTTATCAAGACGGTGCGCCATCAACTACAAGCAATAAATTGCAACAAGTAAAAAGAAAAGAACGCATGGTGTTCTGTCCACAACAAAAATATATACATAATTACAAGTGAAACAACGTAGAGTGACACCAACAATTGTGAATATTTCAACACATCTAACAACCAAAAATATCCAACAAGTGCAACATTAAAACCAAATTCTCAGCCGCCAACAACTTCAATGCAACTTATCCAATTTCGTTGCAGTCAGTAAAAAGTTCAACAATTCTAAATCTACAGTTAATAAAATCAACCCCAATCATCCAGCTTCATTTCCAGTTGGTAGGCAGCTATAAAATCATCAGTCACCAGAATTTACAGTAAAAAATTAGTACTTTCCTCCCGCCCAAGTTCAGAAAATAGGTTCAACGAAAGCTAACATAATCAACGCAAATTAGTTACATTGACATCAAAATACATTTCTGAATCAAACAACAAATTTCTGGCATTAAATCGTCCCGTTTAAGATTGTTACTCTGCAGTCACAATCTCTGATCGACATCATCTTCCTATTTGTGGTCCGTATCCAACAAGTGTTTTAAAAAAAGGGCATTCAGCATCGTAAGTAAAAAATTTGTCATCATATCTTCTAGAACTGTCGGAATTATAAGAATCAAGGAAAACCGTAAGTCAAACAACAAAAACATAAAAATATCCATTTGAACACTTATTTGTCATTTTTACAACAAAATAAATTGTTGTTGGTTTTGTATTGGAAAAAGAAATCATCCACCTTTTTTCATTTACACGCTCTCACCATATATAAGAGAACAAAAATCCAATAAGAATTTGCACTCTCTTAAATTCAGTTGTTTTGATCTCATTTTAATAAAAAAAAAACTAACAGGGATGGAAAAGTTGATACGATCATACTTTGTTTGATGCTATTTAATACTAAGAAGTATTCCTATGAGTAACTTGATACTCTCTACAATCCGATTCAAAAAATAAACCTTAAGCAAATTATATATATTTCGAGATATTTAATAATAAATTTTCGATTAAAAATTTAAAATTGTTTTTCATGTATTGTTCTATGTCACTGAAATCAAGTAAAGTGAAAAAGGTCCGAATTTTTAAAAATATTACTGTAAACGGAAGCTACAATACTCGCTTTGAATGAAATAGTATTTGAAGATTTCTTTCTTTTTATTTTCAAATAAAATATTTTCATTTTAAAACCCACTGCATTAACATTATCTCTTTAATCTCAGCAGTGAATATATGAATGTTTTTTAAATCTTAAAGTAAATTAAGATAAACACATTTCTAATGATTGTATAGATAATATAAACAAACCAAAATATAAACAAACAGTTGCAGAAAACATCATTTACAGAAACACTTATATCTTTCACTAAATTAAAAGTATAATAAACTGCTCATCTCTGGTAAAAAATAAGAAAAGATAACAACAAAAACTTTTTTCTTTATAATAACTAACTACAGAGTTACCAGATTAGTTATGTTTACTCCCAAATAAAATTACAAACTACCAAACGTTTAATTTCACCTTGAACAAATAATAAAAAAAAGAAAGAAATCATAAATAAATAATTTCAACTACAAATTAAACTTAATTAAAGACAAAATAACGTAAGTTTTTCTCAATTCCTCAATATATGGAAATTTAATTGGCTAAATCTAATCCCTAATTGCTTATACCCCAGTAGCAATCGTATGTTCAAATAACATACATCTATATAAACTCAAAGCCTAATATTTTCATACAATGGAGACTTATTCCTATAAAAAATAAATTTAAATAACTACAATCTCATCCTAATTGCTTGCAACTTAGCGGCAAAAGTATATGCATGTATACAACTACAGTATTCCCTTTACTCAAATCAAATCGAACGCAAATTATCGAATCCTAAATTAAACATTAAAATCAATCAAATCGTTCTCATTAAATAAATTTAATTGGGCTACCAATCATCCATTTCCCTAAACCTAAAGAATATTTAATACATTATATTCCTTTATACAAAAAATCATGTCTACAAAAGCTACAAATGAAGGCACAGCCGAAAATAGCCATCTTCAAGAAAGATTTATTTTTGATTCCGACCATTTACTTTCTTTTTGTGATAGTTTTAGTAACACAAACATTCAAGACCAAACTGAATCTATGCTTGAAACAAAATTAAATGATGTTGACAATAGATGAAAAAAGTTAGAATATTCGTATGAAAATTTCATGCTTTATCTTATATCTGAGAACTCAAAAGAGCTTAGAAACGAAGCTAAGGTCAATTGTAATGCCTGCTCAGAATCGTACTATGTTTGTAGATCTCATATGTTTGCTCAAAATTACGCGAACTAGCAATGTATCTCAAATCTCTTCGCGCATGAATTTACCCCCTCAAAACTATTCTCTTCCAATCAACGAAAGCAATTCTATTAAACTACCTCCATGTGACACAGAGGTCTTTGAAGGTAGTTAGTAGAAATGGATGTCTTTTCGTGATATGTTCACGGCCTTATATATCAATGGCTCAAATTGTGCTCCAGTTGTAAAATTATACCATTTGCGTAGAAAAACATCTGGCGATGCCGGTGCAATTTTAAAACGTTTCCCACTCTGTGATGACAGTTTTGAACAAGCCTGGACAGCTCTTAAAGACCGCTATGAAAATGAAAGAGAATTAGGTGACCAACTCGTACAAACTCTATTCAATATACCCGCGGCTGCTTCAGAAGACAGTAAAACACTTCAGAACATACATTCTACTGTATGCGACATTTTACAAGGTCTGAAATCTTTAGATATAAAGATAGAGCACTGCGATCTTTTCATTGTGTTTCTCGTTCGCTCAAAGCTCCCAAGAGAAACGTTATCTCTTTGGGAACAATCCCTTAAAAATCATCGCTCTATTATGAAATGGTCGCAATTAGAAGAGTTTTTAAAAGACAGATATGAAGCTGTAGAAAGAACATCTAGTATGGAAACAATGAAGCACAGAATGAGCCTCCCAAATATTTCTGGGGCATCTCACACTCAAATTCAATCCTTTGCTTCGCAAGAAAAAATTAGTTTTGAGTGCAAGTTATGCTCTGGTGAACATAGCTTAAGAATATGTCCTAAATTTAGACGATTTACTGTCCAACAGAGAATAGACTATGTTCTTGCTAATAAAATTTGTAACAATTGCTTATCACCAACTCACCTTAAAGCAAAATGTCCCAGCAAGAACACATGCTTTATTTGTAAAATGAACCGCCACACTTCACTTGATGTAATGATACCGAACAGTAAGCAAAATTCTTCTAACGTTGTACAATCTCCTAAAATCTACTCTCAAGATTCTGTTCGAACAAAAAGCGAATCCCGTTCGCGTGAGGAACAAATTCCTGTAGTTCCATCAACTTCCAAACAATCCCAAAGCTCTCAAGTTCATACAAACGTGTCAATTGATAATAACTCTATACTACTTAGAACCGCGTTAGTGCATATTGAACATATGGGTCAGCTTTTCTTGGTTAGGGCTCTCATAGATCCCGCTTCTACAAGATCATTCTTATCCGAAAGAATTGTTCAGCGCCTCAAAATTCCCACTCAAAAATCTTATTACGATGTATCTGGAGTTGCTTGCATGTCACGTTCTGCAACTAAAGAATGTGATCTCACACTGTATTCAAAAAAATGCAACTTTAGATTTCCAGTTAATGCTATAGTTTTACCAAAGATCGCTAAACCCATACCATCCATTTCATTCGAACTTCCACATTCTTCAGATTTATCCCATCTTGATTTGGCAGATCCCACGTTTAATAAATCCGCACAAATCGACCTCATGCTTGGAAATGACTGCGAACGATTTATTAATACTGAAGGTATCAAGAAAAATGTTTGCGGCCAAGCTTCTGCGTATAACACTGTCTTCGGTTGGGTATTAAGTGGTCCAATTGCTACTCAAACGATTCACACTTTTAACACGAATCTGGTCCCCTCAGATAATTCAGCGCTTAATGATCTACTTCGCAAATTTTGTGAGCAAGAAGAACTTCCCGTTTCTCCTCCCATATCGATCGAAGATCAAATCTGTGAACAATTTTATGAAAAAACCACTACCCGAGACCAAAGTGGAAGATATATTGTAAGATTACTCTTTAAAAAAGAATTCCCAGAAACTACATTTTTAGGATCCTCACAAATACTAGCTCTAGGTCAATATTCTCGCATGAAATTGAACCTATCAAAAGATCCTAAATCTTAGAACAATATAACCAAGTTCTAGAAAAATATTACACTCTTAACCATATGGAAGAAACCTCCTACCGAGTGATTGTTGAAGACAACAAATATTTTTCATTTATGTCTTTAGCGGTGACATTCCAAAAATGTGTCGACAAATTTTAATACATCCCGAAGATAGATCCTATCAAAGAATTATCTTTCAAAAGGATCTCAACGGCCCATTCAAAGACTACTAGTTGAATACGGTAACATTTGGACTTAATTGCGCTCCATTTCTTGCCATAAGAACTTTACTCCAGCTCGCTTCAGATTCAGAATCGCAATTTCCTAAAGCAGCCAATATTCTCCGCACAGAAGCATATGTTGATGACGAACTATCCGGAGGCTACTCTATTAAAGAAACTCTTAATGCGCTTACCGAACTTACCACTACTCTTAAATCAGCAGGCTTTCCCTTAAAAAAAATCACTGCTAACAATTCCGAACTTTTAGCTCACCTACCGGAAGATGATCTATATGACTCTAACTTCCTGCGGTTTCATGATGCAAGCACCACTAAAACTTTAGGAATCAGGTGGAATGCGATAACTGATTCCTTCACCTACTCATTTACATCCATCTCCCAGTCTGATAAAGTCACTAAACGTACAATTCTTTCCTCAGTAGCAAAGCTCTTTGACCCAGCAGGTTGGCTAACTCCTATAATTATTAGAGCCAAAATGCTTATGCAGCAATTATGGCTGGAAGGCTTAGACTGGGACGAAGAAGTCAGTTTAGACTCTCTCGCGTTATGGAGCAACCTCGTTTCTGATCTTTCTTACGTAGATAAAATTACAATCCCCAGATGGTTACAATATGACCCTTCAGATCAGATTCAAATCCATGGATTTGCCGATGCGTCAAAAGCAGCATATTGCGCAACTGTTTATATAAGATGTCAAAAATCCGAGTACATAGCATGTTCACATTTGTTAGTCGCTAAGAGTAAAGTGGCTCCCCTTAAAACTATTTGCTTACCCCGATTAGAGCTAAACGGAGCGGTTTTACTAGCAAATCTAGTACATTACGTTATTATATCACTCAATTTGGAAAATAGGGAAGTTATATTATGGACCGATTCTTCAATCATCTTAGGTTGGCTGTCCGAGCCACCGCACACATGGGAGACTTATGTGGCCAATCGAACGTCTCAAGTCCACAATCTATTACCTAAAGTCACTTGGCGACATGTGCCTACCCACGACAACCCAGCAGATATGGGCACCAGAGGTTGCCGACCCCAAGATCTGACAGTCAATTCTTTATGGTGGCATGGCCCATTATGGCTCACAAATCCTCCCTCAGAATGGCCTTCCCGAAATCCATTAAAATCTCAAACATTAAAGCCCAAAGTAAAAACACTTCTCGTATCGGTTGAGAAATATGATATTTTAGAAAATTTCTCCTCATATTCAAGAGCCTTGAGAGTACTGTGTTACATTTTTAGATTTTACACTAAAAGTCTTCATAGACGAAAAACTTATACAGAGTACTCGTCAACAAATCTCACACACAATGAAGTAATATTAGTAAAAAATAGACTTCTTATTTTAGCCCAAAAATCATTTTATACTGAAGAGTACAAATGTCTTTCAGATTCCCAACCTGTATTTAACAAAAGTTCGCTTAAAACCCTCAATCCATTCCTTGATTCCGATGGAGTTATGCGAGTTAATGGGCGATTGTCAGAATCCTCATTACCTTACAATGAGCGCTTTCCAAAGATTTTACCAGGCAACTCTCGACTTTGCCAACTGTACTTAAATGATCTGCATTTACTTCTGGTCCACGCAGAATGTAATCAAATGTGCAGAATGATTCAAACTGAATTTTACATATCTCGGCTAAAAATCAGGGTCAAGAAAATTATTCGTAATTGCAAGAACGCCATAATATTCAAACGAAATCATTGCTCACAGATAATGGCTCCTCTACCTCACCAAAGATGTACTCTTTCTAAGCCATTCGAAAGAAATGGCTTCGAACTAAAAACCTCTAAAATTCGAAAAGCTCCTTATACTAAAGGATATGTGTCCGTTTTTGTATGCTTCAGCACAAAAGCTATCCATCTCGAAGCATGCTCTGATCTAACCACAGCGGCATTTCGCGCCGCATTCACACGATTCGTTGGGAGACGGGGGCTACCGCTCAAAATAGTTTCAGACAATGGTCGCAATTTCCTCGGCGCCAGTCGAGAACTATAACGCGTGTTTTCATCTTTTATTCCAACCGCTTCATCAGATATATCACAAAAGTATGTAGCTCAGGGATTTGAATGGAAATTCATTCCACCTCACGCACCTCACATGGGAGGATTATGGGAGGCTGCGGTTAAATCCTTCAAATTCCACTTAAAACGTATTTCTGGAGCTCACAGGTTCACCTTCGAGGAGTTTGCAACTGTTCTCACTCATATAGAAGGAGTTTTAAACTCTCAGCCGATTTCAGCAATGTCGGAAGATCCGTTAGACCTAACTGCCCTCGCACCCATTATGGCTTTTCCCGAACCCGGTATAGAAAGGATATCTCTCATTAACCGTTGGGAAAAACTCAAGGTGATTCACCACCAATTTGCCATAAGGTGGAAAGAAGATTATTTAAAATCACTCCACAAGCGCTACAAATGGAAGAACCCCGTTCCGAACCTTCAGGTTGGTGACTTTGTTGTAATCATAGATGATTTACAACCACCTTATGATTGGCGATTAGGTAGGATTGTCAGTACTTACTCCGGTGTAGATAATAATGTACGTACAGCCGATTTTCGCACATCATCGGGTTTTATAACGCGTCCAATTGTTAAGCTGTGTTATCTATCATTTTTGAAATAAACTTATAAGACTTTATAAGCCTTCAAACTCATTCACGTTCATCTCATTAATTTTATTTTTCTTTATCAGCCCATCACCTTGTTATCGCCCTTAAACTAATCTTAATCTACACTTTATTATAGATTATCACCCCCAATATGAATAGGAGTCGCAACCAAACTAGTCGTCGTAATACCAACGACAAGACTAACCATCGTAACCGCAGCATCAGTGTCAACAATCATCGTAGCAACAATAACAGCAACAACAATCGTCGTAGCAACAACAACAACCATCATCGTAGCAACAACAGTCGTAATAACAACAACAATAATAATCAGGAACTCGATATATACACATGTATTTTATGCAAAAAACCGCACGCAATCAAAAGTTGCCGCAAATTTTTAAGAATGGACGTCAAGAGACGTGAGAAATTTGCAGAAGGTCGTAGGTATTGTATTAATTGTTTGGCACGAAGCCATGACTGGCGAGCTTGTCCATCGATCGATAGATGCAGAAAATGCGATGCCTTCCACCATACTCTTCTACATCCAAAACGTTAACCTGTTACTACGAAGCAATTGCGTCAACGTGCTACACGAGCTAACCAATCAATTAAGTTGCAGCAACCAACCACCAGCACAACCTAATACTGCAGTTATTTCTGAGGCTATAAAATCGTTGGCGGCTATTCTTTGCGCCTCGGGATAGAGTTGCATTACTGCAAGGGGGGCGCCATGTTCAAACTCAGTTTGAACAAAACAACTTTATTCGACTAATACCTTTTGAAATCTTAATTTTTTACTTATATTTGTATTACACTTATATTGTATTACTGAATTATATTAAAATTAACGTTTGTATTAATTACATACTTATTTACACATAATGTAAATTCATTAACATTAATTATTGTGAATTTTTGCTAAAATATAAAATTTATATTGTGAATTAAAATATGTATTCTTATCGCCACTGAACAGTAATTTCAGTGGATCTTCGAAAAGCCGAATATCGCTAAAAAACGATGTAAGCGATTTTCCGGTCTTCTACTTCTGAACCTGCGACTGGTAACACATATTGTATTAATAAATCCAAATTTAATTCTGAAATCCTCAATAGAATCTACTTATTTTAATTACATATATAATGGGAATCAACTCACTTTCCTATTATCTAATAATTTCATAGGAAATTATATCCCCAGTTATACAAAGATAAATATTCGAGCCAAATTTCTTTCCCTGGGTAGTCTCCCTGAGCCCTATCCTACTTTCAATAGACGGACGAACATAGCTAGAACGACTCAAAATCTTGGCAGGACCCAGAATATATATACTTTGTGATAGTGGGTATGAAATAAGAGTAAATACAATTTTTTGGCCAGAAAAAACACAACAAATCATAATATTAGCAATTTAAAGTTTAGAAATCGTGTATTATTAGGATTGGAAAATATATGGATTTCAAATTTTCTTTATTCTGGAAATATTTGTAAAATAGGCTTTTCCGAGAGTTTTTAAGAAGATGTAAAAATATTTGAAAGCGGATAAGAAACAAAAATTTGAAAAGGGTTTAAAAATTTTATGTATAACTCCTGAAAGGTCTGCGGGGCCATAAATATAAATTTCGAGTTTTTTTTTTAATTATCCAATGCTTTCTAACATACCAATCAATAAAGTAAAAAAAAAAAAAAACAATTACAAAATATATCGTCAGTCAAGCCCGACCATATACTACACCATTGTGTATGTGCATAAAAATTCGGTAAGGTTTCTTATACGGGATGTACTAAGCGTAGCGTATATTTATGTTAAACATACCTTTGCATTATATGATTCTTGGAAATGGGAGCTATGGTCAAGTATGGGCCAATCCTCATAAAATTTGGCATTACAATTTCTATTTAAATAACACTGTTTTGTCTAATATATAAACCTAATACCAAAAATTTGATGCAATTTATGCAAGTTAAAGTCATTTTCTGAAGAGTGATTTATATGGGAGCTATAGTCAATTATGGAGCGATTTTCAGGAAACTTAGCACAAAGATTATTACTTATTAAAAACGTATATGTGCCAAATTTTATCTCCACCTATAGTAGTATAGGGTATAAAAATATTTGAAATGTAAGCACCAATTGAAGTTACCAAAAAAAAAAAAAAAATTATATAATATGTTAGAAAAGGTTTCTGTGAATTACACCATGCGACAAATTTTAAGTCATTGAATATTGCGAAATTAAAGTATACGATTAGATTAATAAAATCTCCAAAGAGTTGTAGAAAGTTAGTTCGAATTTCTATTTTATGGACTTTTAAACTTCGGATATTTTGGCAACCTTTTTTCATTATGTGTGAAAATAAAAAATATTTAAATCAGTAATTTTCAATGTCTTTATTGTTTTATGTAATGTAAAGCATCTTTAAGATATATTATGTAAGATTTTTATTTAGTATCTCAATCCTTTTTTTAATTTTCATATTATTTTTAAAAGTTGTGAAAAGAGTTAGATTTGCGGGCTTTTTAGTTAAACTAAAATTTTTTTTCACGACAGGGCTACACTGTTCCATTTTGTCAGCAATAATTTTATTGTGCATAAATCTACCTTCATAATAATTTCCTTTTAACAAAATGTTTGTTCAATTTGTGTTTTAAATTCAAAATCTCATTCACTAAATGATATAAATTTGTTTAAATTTACATAATTTACTATCCCAAAGGCAACTTTGTTCGTATTAATTGTTTAATTTTTTTTAAGTTAAACATGAATTATGGATGTTTACTTTTTAACTAAGATAAGATGTAAACAAAATAAATTTGAAATAATTTCCATTAAACAAACAATTGTTATATCTACAGGCATTAAAACAAAACTTTGTTTAATTAAAAAATATTTAAGACATTTATTAATTTCACAAAATATCGGTTGTTTGGAAGTTTATATATTTTCAATATAAACTTCACTGGATATATGAAATAATAAACATAAATTCTTTAACACCAAGTGCAGAAATGTGTAGATATGTTTTACATAAAGAAATTAAATTAATTTTGCCGATTAATGTCAATTTAAAAATAAAATTTAAATTTCTTTACAAATTATTTTTTCTCAGTTTGGTCGATGGCATCAATTTAACAAGTCCTTATCTATCAAGTAAGTGGTGATGTACTTACCTTTGGCTATAAATTTATTGTACTGTGCAAATTCAATGGATATACTTGTGCCACGTGGACATGTAATTACAACTTGATCTGTGTCACAAGCAGCTTTCTGATATGTGCGCAGTGTTGCTGACAAAAGTGCTGCACCGAACATCCGGTTAAGGCATCAATGTTTTATTCGATTTAAAAAGAATTGCGAAAATTGTATTTGTATATGTTGTGCAATGTGTGTATTTGTATAGTAACGTTGAATAAATAAATTAATACACAATATTTGCGTTGCAATTACATTTTCCAATATGTTCACAGGTGTTTTTGCACGTGTATAAGAATGTATATATGAATATATTTTATAATTTTATGAAGGCATAATCAAATGTAGTGATGCATGATCAAATAATACGGCCAATATTTTCCATCATCATCACCATGGCCGACAGCATCAGCCGGAGCAGCAGATGGCGCCATTATAATAAACGTCAACGTCGTCAACAAACAAACAAAACGTGCATATGTGTTTATGTTCAGATGATGTTTGTACAACAAATATAAACGAGGTCAATGCGTCGAGTTGGTTGGAGAATATCAGCAGAAACAATAACATGATGCGAGAGGAGTGAAGAAAAGTTTATGAAAAATCCATATTCATCGTATAGGATGAATACATGTTGTGCATTTAATATTCATTTATTCGTTCATTCATCAACCCAACGAGGTCGGTTGTGTTGTGTTCATTGTAGCCATTCGTTTTAATCACCATTATTTAAACGAGGTTTAAAGAAAAATTGCATAAAACAGAAGCAACATCGAATTTATGGAACATTTATTCATTTCATCATATGATAGTTTATTTTTATATATATATAGTTGAGAAACAGTCAAAGGGTACATTAATATCACACGATCATATTGAAGTCACATCAAACACAGATTCCAACAGAGACGTCGCGTAGTATTGAATATAGTAACAAATTTATTGGTTTTAGGTTTGTGTGGTTTTTCATAGTGAAATGCGAGACAAAGTGATGAAGATTGAAAATTTTCATATCATTTCAAATAAAATATGTTGAATGACACATACATGCACAGTTGTTTAACAGACCAGAACAGCACAGAAAAAGAAACACCAAACCAAACATTTACATAAACATATAGAACAAACATTTTTATAATAACACAGCATCAGTGTCAATGTATTTGATGTGACAAATGATGTAATTAGTGAGACAGTGCATACACAAATGATACATACATATAACAAATTGTTGTCATATACATATTGTAGTTGTTGTTATTGTTTCCATCAGCCATTAAAAGGAACCATAAATTGTACATATGAAAAGAGAAAGAAAAAAAAGAAAAGAAAAATTATTTAATTTATATTGATATTCTATCTTTTGCATTCATTGCATGTATAAATATTATTTTTTTTCCACTTTTGTAATTTAAACTTATTAACTATTATTGTACATTAAGGTTGTAAATTTTTTACTTATCCTGCAGAAACAAGAATTTATTTTTAATAATTATTGCTAAAATCTAATTAAAAATTACATTTTATTTAAACATTTCTCAAAAAATTTAAAATTTTCTGTACACTTCTTACACAAGTGGTCTAAAAGACATTAATGGTCTGGGAATTCGTAATAGCTTTAACATTCTTTAACCGATTTGTTTTTTTTTTTTTATATCTTATGTGATAGATAATAATGTGTAGATTCTTTAACGTTTAGTTACGAAACAAAGTATTTAATAGCTGAAATGTTTTAAAAACTGTAAAAGACCCATATGAAAGCATCCTACAAACTCATTCAAGTCCGATGCGGCACCGGTTAACGATATCCAATGAACTATTCTAGGTGAAGTTACGGTCAAAATTCAAAAGTCGTTAAATTTTGGTGCAGACTTAATAGATGTTACTACTAGTAATTTTTATTGCTTTATCGAACATATTAATAGCAGAAAATTAAGTTAAATTAAATTTTAAATTTTGCAAAACAAATAAAAAAACAATCAAACAAACAAAAAATTCAGAACTCGTTTTTTTGATTGGTAATGGTACATAGTATTATTTTCTATAAGTAAAAAGGCGTAGGCAAATATTATTCCACATCAAACTGAGTAAATTTACCAGAATTCTTTATTTCAAATGTGTTACTTATGTGTTGAGATGTAACAAAATCGTATTTTAGAACAACAATTTTTAAGTTTTTTATCTTTCATAAAAAAGGTGTTGTTTGGCCTTTTTGCATTTTATCTTATGAGACAGTTCAGTTACTCAGGAATGTAAATTATTTTGAACAACCATGAAATTTCATTAAACTCTTTCTAAACTTAAACTCTTAGAAAAATTGTTTTGAAAAAAATAAAATTTCTTGAAAAAAAATTGTTTTTTTGTAACAGTAAAAAAATCAATAACGTTTAAAAATTATAATTTCCTACTCTATTATAAAGCAGAATATGTCACAAATAAAAAAACAGACATTTCTATATAATCAATTCATGTCGACTTTATTCACAATTTAGTGATTTTATTACTTTTAAAATTAATTAATTAAATTAATTAATTAATTTAAAATTAATTAATTAAAGCTTAGAAAATGGCTCTTTATTGTCAGAGTTAAGGTGGTAAACTTTGACACTCTGTAACTCATGTTGTACGTCATATTAAATGTAATTTTGATGGATCTTGTATCGCAAATATAAAATATATTTGTAATTATGCGTAGACAACTTTGTAAATTTTTTCACCAACCACTATTATTATTATTTGAAATTTCGTGCCAGTCTTAGTCTTGACGAGTATAATAATTGTACCAAATATCAATAAATTTGGAACGGGTGAGGAAATCAGTTGGTTGGTTTTAAATGAAATGACTCTAATGCCATAAACGTATTTATCTTGATTTTTTATTAGAAATATATGGGCTATTAAAAAAAATTTTTTGATTAAAAGCCTTTTTTATAAATAGCCTAGCAAAAAATGAACTGAAAATAGCTGAACATTGTGTTGTCATTGGAAGGAAGTACTTAGTGCTAAAAAAGAGCTACAGAAGTTCTTTTTTTAACTCATGATTGTCATTGTTAGGATGTTCTTCTTTTATGCTTCTTGTTCATTGCTTTTGAAGTACTTCTACTAAAACTATATTTATAAAATTTGTTTTTGTTCATAGATAATAAAAATAATTTTCAAATTGTGAAATTTTTATTTGCTTAGAAATTTTTCTTCTAAAAATTTATTTTCACTTTTTTTAAAGTAATTTTGATTAACTTCCAAAAAAGTTCAAAATATGCACTTAGTTCTTTTTGGAAGCACCAGCTTGTTCTTTGCTGGGATAAAGTGACTCCAATGCATATAGAATCAGTTCGTGTTAATCATTTCGTCCAGGGGACGCGAAAGTTATAGCGGTTTTAAGTTGAACATATAAAAATTTTTACAAACTACAAGTTTATGTATAATTCTCGTAAAAATTATGTATAATATTAAAACCTATTGAGTTACTTAAATAAATTTTATGATATTTTCAGTGTTTGATGGCATTAGTGCGGCATTTTAGGGTTTCATAGAAAAATCTAAAAAATTTTCATTATACTAAAAATCGTGAATTTTAAAAATTTTGCGATAAATGTAGATCGAAGCTAAGTTATTTCTCGATATATTATACGAAAATATATTTTATTAGGATTTATTACAAAGACATGGTATTTAATATTGTGATCCCTTTTTAACCTAAATGTTTTTTTTTTTTTTTGGTCCATAAAAATAAAAAAATTTTAACAATTTTGTCATAAAAATTTTACTACCCTGTATGTAGCGGTTGAAAGTTTGCATAACAACAAAGAAGAATTTATCCACAAAGTACGATAAGTTTATATGGAAAAAGTTATGTAATTTTTATCCTTTTTTTAAGTTTTTTAATTTTGAACATCAATCATAATTATAAAATGAAATCTGCGGTGCTAAATTTTGCACTCTATTAATTTTAAGTCTTGTGAATTTGCATTTGTAACCCGTTTGTTTAAAATAGTATTACCACAAAACGTATTAAAGATTAAGGTCTGTTTCAGCCAGGTTAAAAATGGAACAGATCTAATATATATTTAATACTTTAAAGATGTTTTATAAATATGTTTGAAAAAGAATATTTGTATTTATTATTTGAAGCGGGATTCCGGGATATGTATTATTTTTTCAGCTTTCCCGGGAATGAAAAAATCTGCGAAAAAAACCCTTATTGCATGTCATAGTAAGCTAAAAAATTATATGTCAAAAAATATTGCAGCATAAAAACACTAATATACATTTACGGATTTTTTTCGAAGAATGTGAAATTTAAGATTTATAGAGCAATAAAAATTTGATTTGCGCAATACTTCATTTACACTATTTCGTTGCAACACAATTCAATGATAGTGAACATTTAGAGTTTTGCACATTATTATGCCATCTTATCATATTATTGTCTATCTTATTATTATTATCCAATATTACCGTATTAAGTGTTTCTTAATCATAAAAGATATTTACATATTATTTGTTCATTAACTAATTTTACTTATTTGTACCATCATATGTTGTTCAAGATAATACAAGATATTTTTTATTAACCAATTAATATCTTATATTGCTTGAATCATACCAAATGCGGGTATAACAAAGCCTTGTATAATTATATTAATTCGTGTATAAACTAATTGAGAATTATAATGAAGGTGGAAAACAAGGATTAAAAACAAAATATATTCAAAAACAAACAAGTTATGAATTTTTTAGAAATATTTGTAAAAAACATATTTATTTGTAATATTTTATTGTTATGGGAATAATAATATTAATATCGTTTGAAAACAAAATACGTTTTAAGAACAAGGAAAAAGATAAATAATATTTAATTTTTTGTATTAATATAAATTATATTTTTTATATTAATATAACAAAAAAAAAAATAAAAAATACAAATATAGAAAATCGTGTGTTATAAATCCGAGACAATTTAATTAAACAAAATACACTTATAATTTGAATACTTAAGACTAGATCAGAAAAAATATATAAAAAAGCAAAACCAATATGAAAATTTTGATTACTTGAAGTAATCTGAAGATGAATCTTATAAAAGCAAGTTTTTTACTAGGAATGTAATTTTTTCGAAATTTATTAATTTAAGAGAAAAAATTAGATGAATTTTTTATGAAAATAGATAAAAAAGAAAAAAAAGAACAAAAATTATGAACAATTTAAATATAATAAATCGTTGGCACCATATGATACACTTTTTTTAAACAGCAAGCATCATGGCAGAATAATGATTTTATCATATTTTTGATGATCTTTTAAGGGAAATATGATTTGAGGAGTTTTCATATAAAATATGATTTTTATTTCAATCATTAAGATAAAGATTTTTAAAGTCTAATAAAGATTTGTATCAATATTTCAAATAAAACTATTTGAAGTTTTTTAGTCATTTTTAAACCCACCATCAAAGAAGATGGGCAACCTCAATATATCACCCATGCGAAATATTGATCTAAGATCCCATAAAGTATATTTATTCTGGGTCCTCGTAAGATTCTGAATTGATATAGCCATATCCGTTTATTGAATGCATGATAGGGCTCTGGGTGGATCACCTGAGAGGACGAAATTTGGCTCAAATAATTCCCTCATATAAAGTTTGTTTGGTATTGAAAATGGACAAAATCAGTTAGTAAACCAAAAAAAATAAGTGTCCGCCGTAGCTCTAGTTCATAATTTTCTGCCGATATTCAAAAAAAGGATGTACAACAATTTTGTACAAATACTTCAAGAGTAAATGTAGACTCGGAAACCAAAAAGTGGTCGTGATCCGCCCGCTTCCCTATGTGTAATTTCAAATTATGCTCGCACAAAAAGTTAAAGATGGTGGGTGTAATAGATTCGACTAAGCCGATTATTACATTGTTATCTCTTCTTTTTTTGAACTGAAAGTTTAATGTCCATAATTAATTCATTGATAAAAAAATTCCTTCAATCGATTTATGTCTTCTTGTGGTATTATTGTAGATTGTTTTTAATTATATGGTCTGTTCAATTTAGTTTCCTTCAGTAACGGTTTTTCACCAGGCTTAATAGATAATGAGAATAAAATCAGAACAGTAATAAAGCTTTCGTAAGTTCTGGGACTCAATTGACCTCTGGTCGGCTAGTTGACAATGGCCAACGGAAAAGGTTCACTGCAAGTAAATACAAGAGTATGTTTTAAGTTTTCCAAATGTGGTTGATCATAATTTGTAGTTCAAAGGACTTATTTCTTTTAAAACACACTTGCATTGTTTAGACCTCTTAGACTTTTTTCCAATGCCAATTTATATTTTATATTTTGTTGCAATTATTTTTCTCTAAAGCTAACTTTTTGATGTTATACGAGATCTTCCACAGTATCAAAAATTTCTTTGAGCTCTAGAAAAACTGTCATTATATTTGAGTATAAAAATGGTTTTGACTTTAAATAGGCTGTGATTCACATCTATTAAAAATAGTTCGAACTTATTTCATATATTTATACATTAAAATTCGAGAAATTTTTCTTTAGAATCGATGTATATATTATTTCCCCAGATGTGAACTTACATTCAGTTCAGTTGTTTTTTTTTTTTTTTTCTTTTATTAATGAAATTTTAATAATGTGTCAGATTTTATAAAATAATAAATTTGATGATTTTTCTCCTTTCAAGTAATGATTTTTTGTTAAAAGTTTCTAGCAACGCTTTCAGCAAGAAATACTAAACAAAAACTAAATAATTTCATGTGTTTTAACTTAACGCGATTTTCAGGTCCCAAACTAACATTTTCCATTTAATTAGTGTTTCAATTTACGCAATGTATTAAAATCCTGGCTCCAAGTATAATTTTGTACCTAATCTGAACATCGTTTTTGCACATTTATATATTATTTTATTAGCACTATCTATTAGAAACTGCCGATGCACGATGGGGGTATGGATGATCAAAAATCAATATCTTTTTAACGGATTAACATTTCGGTTCTCGATTTTTTTATGTTATTGCGCACAAAATTAGCTATAGCACACAATACAGTAATCATTTCAATTATTATTTTGCTAAATTACAACAAAAATTATGTAATATGTGTACTTCGATAAAAGTCATTGAAGGCTTTTGAATATAGAAATGTGTGGGTCAGCAAATTAAAGCACAACGTCTGTAACTTATACACTTAAAATTTCAACCAATATGGGCGCATATTGATGTCAAATATTTAAACTTTGGATGGTCGTCTGGAAGGACATATTTAAAACATTATATAGTTATTAAATGACGAAGAGGAAACTAAATATTTTTTGCTATTATGTCCTCCATACGTCCGTTATTTTTCATAATATTTTCTTAATTTTTTCTTGAGTCATAAAAAAGTTGTTCTACTAAATAAAAGATCGTCATACAAATTTCATATTCTTACTCAAATAAAATAAAATATTTTATTTAAATAAAATTTCTAACTATCATTATGTGAACATGAGGTGATTCATCAGAAAACTCACATAAGCCGCAATTCTAACACATTTGCATATTAGTGTTTTAGTTATTTTTTGATTTTATGTAATTTTTTACATAATTTAATTTTTTAAGAGGTTCCTTTTCTTTTCCTTAAACAAAGTTAAATTCGTATTTTGTTTTATAAAATATAAAATAATACGACTTTTTTAATTAAAAGCATTCCTAAATAAAATAATGCAAAATGACTTACTATAAGCCAGAATAAGTAAAATTTTTTGCTGCTTTTGGCTTTGGTAAAGAAAAAAAAAAAAAAAAAAAAAAAAAAAAACGAAAAAATGCAAAAAAAAAAATTTTTAAACCAAAAGTTTTAAAAATTAAAAATCCAAGTTACACTTGATAAATAATGAGTATATCGCTCAAGTAAAAGATTAAAGGTAAATATTAAAAATTTTCTTGCAAAAAATATATTTATTTTTTTTTATTCTAATTAAATTTAGATAATTTCAAATCCAAAAATCTTTTTAAATTAAAATGATAAAATAAAACAAAAAACATATTTAGAAAACCATGTTTTACATTAAGATCAGTGTTAAAATTAAAATTATTCAAAATTAATTTTTATGTTTTAATTTATTTTTTATCACTCCTACCCCAAAAAAGTACATAATTTTGCACTACAATTTACGTTCATAATTCATAATGTCGCAAATATTATTCATTTACTTTAAGTAAAATTTGCCTAACTATATTTTGTCACCCGATGATATTATTTTGTGTATACAATTATAACATCTTATTTGCCTTATATTGAAATAAGTTCCATAGTTCTTACAAAAATTCATTTATTTATATTTATAAATAATATTTCCTCATTATTTTTGACAGAAAACTACAAAGTTATTTTTAAGACAATTATTTATTAACTTAACATCAAAAAAAAAAAAAAAAAAAAAAAAAAAACACAAACATTTTTAAAAGTCATGTACCAAATCAATGTGTTTATTCAACGTTAATCTAAACTAAATAGATGTGGCTTAATATTTAACTCTGATGTACATCTGAGAACAGATCAATATTTTAATGTTACCAAAGAAAAGAAAACCCTGTTAAAAAAATACTTTTTTTATTTTCTTTCCTATATTATATATACATATATATATATATATATATATTTAAAAAAAAACAATCATACGTTTCGTATTACGAAAAATGTTCTCATCTAAAAATTCATAAATACTTCTTTTAATAACAATTATTTATCATTTTTATTTCTATTTCGGAAAATAAATACTTTCAAGCGCATTTATAAAAGGTTTGATTTGTATTTGATGACTTCATCTTAGTTTAGGAATAATAAATGAAACAAAATTCATAAAATAACATGCTATCTAATACGTTTATATATATATATATATATATATATATATATTCCAGTTACATAATGGGGAGAAAAACAACAATTTACTTCTTTAAATTAATTGGCGGATTCACAAGGTGTCATGTCATATTGTCATAATAATAAAATTTCACAATGGTTTAAAAATATTGTTGTATTTAATCAGCAGAGGTGATTTTATACAAAAAAAATTGTTGTTTATTTACTCGAGTAAAAACATCTAAAAAATAATTTTCACACAAACTGGCTGTTATTTAGTTTTTTTTTTTCACTTATTTTTGATTGATTTAAATTCAATCAAAATAGCACACTAAATTATAATTAGGAGTTGTTCACAATGGTAGTATTTTTTCATGCTATTGTTATAGGACATATGATATTATGACATAATGTGAATCCTGTAAATATATAATTTTTATCATTTTATTTATTTTTGTTTTGCTGTATGTACTTTATTTTGCTAACAAAAAGAATAATAATATGCTGAAAAAGTGTAAAGTGAATTCTTCACATCTTTTTTATATTTGTTGGGAATTTGTTTGTAGGATTACTGACCATTCATTTTTTACGATTTTGTTTTTACTGTCACTTATAAATAAGCGTCATAATTAGATAATTTATGTTTTATACCACTCATGGTAGGTAAGTATATATATATATATATATATATATTACATATACAGTATAAACACTTGGTCCCTGAGTCAATCGGGCTATTTTCGTCTTTCCGGTTTTTTTTTTTTTTTTTTTTTTTTTGAAAATTAGCAAAATTGGTTTAGTATATAAAACTTTTCTGAAAGATAACTACGGATATAATTTTAATGAAGAAGAAAAAAAAATAGATGACGTCAAAATTTTTAAGTTAGAGTACATGTTACAAAAACATTTTCAGAAACCCTAATGTTCTAATACGTATTTTACCATACTATAACAAATTTTTATCAACATTTTGTGTATTTCCTAATAATATAGGGAAAAATGTACCTTATGTGTAGAAACACAACAAACGACGGCAACGGCATATCCATACAAATTTGACCTTACATTGCTGTTGAACATCATTGTCATTCTCATCTCTTTGAGTAGTGCAATAACTAGTTACCAGTAAATAACAAGATCATTTAGTTCTGCAGTGGGTCAATTCGCTAGAGCTACTAATTAAATCTCAAAATAAACTCATACTTTTTTATAAAGATTATTTGAATTTCTATTGATATGTTATTAAAGTAAAGTTCTTACTGGGTACACAAGATTTTATAAAAAAATCAATATCTTTATCAGAACAAAAACTGTATATTATCTGTATGGGGTAGGAAACTAACATCTGACTTGTCAAATAAATAGTTCGTAAATGAAATTAATCTGTAACTCTAACGTGGCATTGGTTTAGAAAAGAGAAATTGATACATTTTAGACACCATGTAAAATAATAGTATGATCTGTTAATATTACCTAATAAAATACATAAATAGTATGACTTTTCTTTCAGTTTGATTTAGAGGTTTTAGTTTCAATTTATAAGAATTTCAGAATTTCTTCATATTTTGTTGTCTCAATGACAATTTCTGACTAAAACCTTTAAATCTAACAAGCACTGAAATAAATGAAATAATTATAAAATGTCCAATAAATTTTATGTATTTCTCTATAACCTAGTACTTTATATTAAAACATAATTTGACAATTAACGTGCGTACATATTAGGTTGATCGACTTTGTTCTTGAACAGGTGTAAAATAGTTGTTTTCCTCGAATTTTCAGAGCTTTCTTCTTTTGTAAACTTTTGTAATTCAATATTTGTAATTATAAATAACTTTTTCTAGAGGTAGCACTTTTTCAACTCTTATTTTTATAGGTATTTTTTGACCTTAATAAAGAGTAATCCCCTAAAACGTTGGTTTTAATACATTTGAGTTTCTTAATATAGTTTTGTGATGAAAATTATTATACACAGAAACATGCAAATTATTCCAAGGTATTCGAAACTTGGTTTCCCCAAAAAGTCGAATAATCGATCACACTGATACATATATACGGGTTTGATTTCTGTACTATTTGCAACATAAATCAGGGTCAATGTAAAATAACGATTTTCCCATTGGTTCTGAACGCATATTAAACTTCGACCAATTATAAAGAAAATTTAAAATAACTTAGAATATACAACAATTAATTAAATACATCCTCCACGTTTTTCAATAAAACGAAAACATCATTTATTTGTCGACATTGACGTGATTCAAGATTTTTATACACAATCATCGCCATCATATATGTCAACATAAAAAGTATGAATAGATTTGAGTTTAAGTATGAAATTCTTTAAACGGTTTCTTTCATTTAGAAAGCTATAAAATACTTGTTTACATAAAAAGGATGATGAAGGCTAAACTGTATCGAAGGACACAGAAAAGGAAAAATTAACATGGAAAGGAATTTTTAAATGTTTTTTGTATGTACATATATATATATATATATATATATATATATATATAATATATAATATATATATATATATATATATATATATATATATATATATATATATGAGCGTATGTGTATGTGTGAGTATAAATAAAAATATATATACAATATATCGTTAAATAAATAAAAAAGAAATGTAATTCATTTTTATCATTGGAATTATTAAACTTTTATGACTGCTGCTACGGCTGCTACTAATACATACTACTACTGTTTCGTAGTGCTGCTGACATCAATACTACTGTCAAGATGTCTTGTCCTTCTATCTTGCGGTACAAAGAAGCTCATAGTCACATTGCAAAGAAAAACAACCAACTGAGATTTTCTTTTTTACATTTATTATTGTTGTTGTTTGTGTTTTTGTATTATTCTTTTGTTTGTTTGTCTTATTTCTTTTATTTGTTCGTTAGTGGATGGAGTGCGGATCCTTTATTATTTATTATTATTTTTGTCTCCCTTATTTCATTTTATTGGTTACAATTCAATACAATTTAAGTTTCTTTTCTCATTTAACAAAAACAAAACAAAATTTCATCCTTAAGGCGATTACATTTTTGTTCATAAAGGAAAATTAAAGCAATAATATCATGAATTTAATCTCTATAAATACTCTTAAGAGGATGGTCATCTTCGTATTTTTCATTTTTATATTATTTTACTTTTCTTCTATTTTTTAAGACAAAAAAATAATAACAAATGTAATAGATATTTTTCATGTTTCTTATAATTTTTCTTTAATACTCTACTATGAACACCAAAGTCTTTCTAAGTACTATTACGTTAATATTTCTTTTTATATCCCTAAAATTATATTATATTAAATGAAATTTATTAAGTATACTAATACGTATTTCCCGTTTAGAGTTCTGCGAGACTAAAGTGTACATAAAATAATATTTTATAAATAGTTGTTTAATATCTGTTAGCTGTAAAAATTTTGTTATTTTTTTATTGCTTGTTATATTTTCTGAATATTTTCGTACTAAGAAGTTATTTTATTACTTGTTCACAATTTCGTATTTTTTTATGTTTGCCTGCATTTGAAAAAGCTGGTCGGTCAAAACAAAGCAAATCATAAATTTGTAAATTGTTTTTTTTGTAACTTGGGTTTGGTGTTTGCTTTTACAGCAAGAAAAATTTTATTTTAACGGGTTTTCTGTTCTTTTGCTATGCAAATATTTGTCAAATAGTTTGCTGTCCATCTACTGGTTATTTAATTCTGAATCATAAAATAAATATTTACTTTTTATGTTTACACCACCATTCATGCCATTAAACATCTGTCAGTTACTTCATGAATAGTTTGCACAAATAACGTGAATGAATGTGTTCTAAAAGCGCTGCAAATAGTGTAAAAAGTTTTGAAAAGAAATTAGGTTAGGGAGAAGTTATATTTTTTATTATATTATTTTTATTTTCTTATGTGACATCGTTTATCAGATAGTTAACATAAGTAGAATATCATTATTTGGTGGCACATATTGTGTTAGTTTTAAATTAAAATTTTACTATATTTACATATAAAAATTTTGTTTTTGTATGAAAATATCTGTTGGAATATTTTATAAAAATTTTTTTGAAAAAAGTAAAACATCTTCTCCCAGAAAGATTTATCTTGCAATTTAGTAGAAATAATAATTTTTATAATATCATATGAAGATAAAAATTGAACGGGTAGAAATTTGTTAAAAGTGCATCTAAAAATTGCATTTGCATTATGAATGCATTTTTAAGTGTTATTATTTCTAAATTTTTGTGTTTAAAGAGGACATATGTAATTTCGATCAATAAAATCCGTCATAGTTTATAGAAATACTGCTCTTTAAATTTATAAACTTTTTCGATTTGTCTGACTTAAAAAAAAATAAAGTAGTGAATAAAATCGCGGGTTTTCCAAAATTAAAAAAAAAATAAATAAATAAATAATAATAATAATAATAATAATAATAATAATAATAATAATGAAAAAAAAAGTAAAAATGAAGATATTTAAATGACTCCATAGGGTTAGTGTATGCTGAATATTAGCAAAATCCAAAGTCCTATGGAAAATTTTAGGCGTTCTTTTAAGAAATTCATGATAAAAATATAAGTACTTAAAGTGGAACATTTGGACGACGACAGTTAAACAATTGATTGTATGTAATAATACAACGTTTTTAAATATAATACCTAAGGTAAACTTTAAGCTAACATAGATGAGCATTGATAAACGATTAAACTATTTTCTCTCCAGTTATTCTTCTTACCGAAACTAAAATTTCGTGGTATTCTTTGCATTCTTTTGCTCCTATATCATTGTGCAATAATTATCCTATTTATAGTCGAAATTGGAAAACAATTCATTTTAAGATATTTTTTTTTTTTTTTTTTTTTACTTTTTATATATTTTTAAAATATTTGTTTTTTTCAACAATCACAATTCATATTTATTATACCTTTTTGCCTAAATACGCAAAATTTAAATCGCAGGTACGTCTTAGTCAAATAAGGTACTGACCTAGTTCTTCTTTAGTTTTCTCTATAAATCTGCATAGTTTTATTCGATTTTTTTTTTGTTTAACAAAATTTTTAAAAGTTTTAAAAGTGAAAGAATCTTAAAAAATTCAAAATTTTTTAACCAAGCACGGAAAGGGATTTCAATTATCTTGGAATAACAAAAATAAATTTTTCAGTAATTGTGGCTGAAATTTAAATAAAGATAGCATTTCATTTACACATTTCAAACATGTAAGGGGCGAGAAAATATTATACAATAGACGATAAAAAACATTATAAAATCATAAAACTTAATCGTTGTCTTACCTTTCTTTAATATTTGGTAATATTTATTAAACATCAATCTGTTAGTGTCACTAAAGAATTCAAACTAGAACATGCAAAATTTTGCGGCTGAATATATATGTGAGCTTTTTATATGTTTTATATGGGTAGAAAAAGCTTTATCATAGTCGGTGCATAGTTAACCATAGCTTTTTTCTTTTTATATCTTGTTTGATAGATATTTATGAACAGTTTACGTTTTTTTTTTTTTTTTTTTTGGCACTTTGTTACAAGTCAAAGTATTTAACGGCAAAATTTGTCTAAAAACTTAAAGAAACATATTTTCCCCATATAAACGCACCATATAGACTTCAGGTCCGATTTCACTAATATTTCATACAATATCTTTCTACAACCCAATAAAAAATTCTAGGGTGAGTTACAGTCAGATTTCAAAAGTCGGTATATTTTACTGCAGTCTAAGTATTTTAGAGTGTCCCGTTGAAAAAAGAAAACCCAAACGATGCGTATAAATGTGGGAAAAATATAGAATACTGGAAAAATATTAAAAGAAATTTAAATAAATTTTCAGTTCCCTATTAGCGATTAAAAATCACGGGTCTAGTACAGTTTGTAAAAAAGTTATGACCTAAATACAAGAAAAATATAAAATATAGTGAAATATTTTTTCTTCACCCATTTTTGATGTCTACCCGATTTCGTTAAGATAAACGTGTAAATGGTCAATTATGGGTATGTTGTTGTGTTCATATAAGAAGTAGACGTTATAACAAATTTTATGGAAAAATGATTTTTATTTGTCGGTTAAATTTAGTTTTTTGATTATTCTACATATTGTGTATTAAATACATCTAGTGCGAAACAGAAAAATTGGAGGTGGACCATTCCAATTGAAATTTAAGTCAATTAAATAATGGTTTAAAAATAATTTCTTATAATGCATAAAAAATAATTCTTCTTTTTGAAATATATTAGACATTGAAGCATTTGGAATATTAGTACATTGCATTTTATAATCTGTTTGTGCATCATCTCGATCAGAATTTAGATATGGTGATCAGGAACGCATTTTTAGTCCTTTCTACATGCATCCTAATCCGATTTCAAGTTTTTCTTTAGATAGTTCACTTTTGATTTACAGCTGGCTTATAAACTATTTATTTTCAGCTCTATTCTATCTATTTCCCGCCTTTAACGAAGAATTGATGAAATTATTCCACCACGTTTTGCTTCAAACACAAATGTTACATAAATCGATTCTGTTGTGCTTGGCTAAGTAAGATGAATCCTCATCTCGAATATTATAAAATCGTAAATCCTGGTAAATCACCAAATGCAGTGGTTTCATTTATTGCGTGCACATCTTTCTGGATTTTATTTTCTCTTCACTTTAAAAGAATGATTGATTCTATAGCATGTTGCACAGTTTTAACACTTTTTATAACTTGTTACTCACTTATTTTCACTTGCCTGAAATATCAAAATGAACTGTCACTTCCATAAAGAGCACAGGGTTTTATAGTAGAAAATCTTTCCAAAATTATTTCTCGAATATTTTAATATTTTGTATTAAAAAACAGTAATTATACATAATCATAAAAATTGTAAATTTTATGTTTTTCTTCAGCAAATTTTATGGCCTTTGAAAATCCTTTCATACCCTTTTTGGAGACAATTGAAAAAATTTTGCAATAAATTACACAATTTTGGCTGTCTCATTCATTAGTTTTTAGCATATTGCATGTAACACCTTGAATGTTCAATATGCTATTATTGCTTTAGACAATATAATTCATATTCAGATGGCTTCGATTCTTTGGAAGTTCTTTTTTTTTAATTTGTTTGCAATGATTGTAAAAATAAGCTTGTAATTTGCTGACAAGTGCTTATTTTTTACAGTAGAAGTATGTTTTTTATAAGACTACAGTAAAAAAATTCTATTGCACTAACTAACCTTAATGCCAAAAATTCGATATTCGTTTATCAAAAATATGTTTCTGAACTATTTTCTATTTTATTATGCATAATTTCAATATATTGTCCCACAACTTTCATGTTTTCAGTACGCCACCTTTCGTGAATATATGTAGTTAAAACACACTACACCAATGATCCGTTTTCGCAACACAAATTTTTACGATCTTGGCGTTCCTATCACATTAAATTATTTGTCACTTTGTGTATATTTTCTTCTTTTTTGATGACTTGGCTATCTTTTAAAAAATTGTTTTAGATATTTTGCTAAAATTTTCGAATTATTTTTAAAAGTTTTTTAAGAAATGTCTATTTAATATACATTTTTTTGATCCGCTCTACCGTACTGTGGTCTAAAAGCCCTATCTAGGTGAAAGAAAGTCAGTTTTTTAAATAATTCGAATATAATTTTTTTTCGCTAGTAAGCTGGCAAGTGTCCAAAGTATATAACGGTATATTTTTTTTATTTAAATAACTATATAAGTGTTGTTTTATTATCTTGAATTCTTGTCATCTCGTTTTTATTAGTGCATCAACAGATCAGTTCATATTTACTAGTGCAAGTGAACTTACCAGTAAAAAGGAAATAAAAAAAAGAATTAAAAATTGTTATTGGTGTAATTAATATAACAAAGGTATGTGTAAATATTGCTACTTATAAATTTCGTGTAAAATGTTTTGTTTGAAAAAGAAACGCTATTTTGTACTCGTATTTTGTAAGGTCGTAGCTTTTAAACGGTATCAAAATTAGCTGCTAGTTTTTGCTTAAATTGTTTTTGTTTGATTTATAGATCCAAATGTCCATTCCAAAGTGGGAGTTATATAATATTTGACTGAAGGAAAAACAAAAAAACGAAAAAATTAATGCCGTTATGCAGTACGTTTTTTATAAAACTGGACATCAAAATAAAAAATAAAATAGCCTTTGTAAACGAATAAAGCAATCCGTTCAAATGTTTGTATGTAAACTAACAAAAAAAAAAAAAAAAAAAAAAAATGGGCGCAAACCACCGGTTCAAAGTCCCAGTTTGAATTTAAAAATAAATATTGGCTAGATATTCCTTTTGTTATTCCATCCGAGTCATCTCTAACATCTAAATGCGAAAAATCTTTGAATGAACCATCTTCGTTTAATTACGGGAGACCTTCCAAGGAATTCTTGAGTAAAAGTGAAAAAGCAAAGCGAACGAAAGTAGCACCTCTATTGGACACTTGGACTCCAAAGGAATTTACTTTTGCGGCTGGAACAAGCCTTTATAAATCTGGAAAAAGAGATGCTGCAACCATTGTCAAGTCAATAGACTCTTCTTCACTAAGAGCATCAAAAATAAAAAAGAAAATAAGTATTCCACCTAAAGTGTAAATACCATATACAGATGAGGAAGCGTTAGTTTTATATATTGATGGAGGATATACAGAACATACTTATACTCTTTTGCATGTAGGTACTATAAAGCATAATGTTGATATATTTCCACCGTACTATAAACTTTTGTCCTCCAAAAAGGAGTGTTATCCATACGATGGTATCAAAATTTGTGATACATCGGCAGAAGTTTCTTTGCAAAGGTTGGTAGATCACACCTCAAAACGGCTTTTAAAACAGCAAAAAGAAGTTGTAGTACAATACAAATGTTCTGAACTAATTTTGTCTTATAAATGGGGATGTGACGGAAGTAGTGGCCATTCGCGTTTTCATGAGGAGGAAAAGGATAGTTTGGATGAACATCTGTTTGAAATTTGTTTGGTTCCTGTGCAGCTTAAAGGAGATAACAACAGGTTTATATGGCAGAACCCACGACCATCTTCCTCATCCTCGTTCGTTTTATTTTAAATAAGTTTTAATCTTAAAAAGCCATTTTAAAATTTGAATTATTTAAAACAATAAAAAATTTCATTTTGTAATAACATATTTTCAATGTGAATTCACTGTTGACACCATGTTATTTCAACATGAGAAACATGTTTATACATCACTTTTTAGTAGTTTTATCAAATGATAACTATGTTGATTCAATATTAATTTCAATGCTAATTTAAAATAATTTCAGGTTGTTTTTATATGCACAAATTTAATTCTTGAGTTATTGAAAAAACATGTCAATATAACATGAAAAACGAATGAAGCAAAATTATTATGAAAAAATATTAAATGTAACTGGTTTTAGTAAGTTTTACTATGATTTTTTTCTGTGTGTAGAAGTTACATAAGACTGAATTTGTGATAGAAACTATATATTTTATATAAATAAATTAAAAATTGTTAACACAAAAACATGTATTATTTTGTTAATCTATGAAGTGGAAAATATGCTATGCCCATTAACCAAATTTTGCCCATTTTTTGTGCGATTGTTTAGATTGATAAAATCTATTAACGTGCTAAGTTTTATGGCTGTCTGGCTTTGCAATAACAAGTTATGACTTTCTTCCAGCTAGTTTGGGCTATTAGACCACTGTGTACCGGGGGTAAAAATTCCTCGAATTCTCATTTTTTTCCTAATTTACTTAGTCAACAGTCTAAACAAATATACTAAATATACATGTATAAAAAATTATCATTAATCTTATACAAAATTAGTTTCGGTATAGGTAGAGTTACTGATGCAAAAACGCAACAGTGGTCTGAAATGGGTTAGAAGTTGAAAATTACGAATTTGTTGAGACTCAAAATAAAATATTAAATATTTTTTGTTTGGTAAAATTTCATCAATCGTGTGAGTCTTCCTACAAAAATTTTTTTAACTTTTTAACAATTTGCACAACAACCTTGCAAAAATAGTTGGCCTTGTTAAACACATTGATCCTGTGAATAAACTGGTTGTGCAAAACCGGCATATGACTTATCGTCTTCGAGAAAGCAAGGAAAATCAATTGCCGAAAAGGAAACACTCTCCAGCACGATAATGTTAGCTCTCCTCACATATCGTCAAAAAAGAAACTGCCAATACTATTATTATTATTATTATTATTATTATTATTATTATTATTATTATTATAATTATTACTATTATTATTATTATTATTATTAGTGCAAATATCGCAATCGTGGTCTATCCTTTTTTTCACATTTTAAAGTCAATTTTATTCCTAATTATTGCTCCGGTAAAATAATAATACAAATTTATTTCACACAATTTAATAAAACGGTAAAAAAATAGCAATGTTAATGCCATATAAAGATTACGTAGGTTTCCTTTTATAAATTATTTTATGACTTCATACTAAAACTAAAATTTGTATGTGATTTTTATAGTTTTCATACTGACATCCTCAGCTTAAGGGTGTAATAAAGGAAATTAGGTTTTAATATTAAGCTTTATGTGGAAATTTATTTCTATTAAAATTCATTATTAGTTTTATACGACATGGTATGCTAGAATATGTACATTGTACATATTACTTTTATGAGTGCTAAGTATTGGATGTACATTTGAATGTGTAAGTATTTATATGTGGGTATTGATCAAATTGTTCAATGATTTAATATTGATGGCTATTAAATCGAAATACATTGAAAAAACGACTGATCGACAGAATGAACAAAAAATTAATGAATGTTATGAAAGTTTATTACACTTTTCTAACATCGTAGTTAAAGACTGACAGCCGTATTAAAAAAAAAAAGAAAAAAATGTAATTTGTATTTAAAGTATGTGCTTTTAAGATAATACACAACTTAGCTTTTAAAATTTTCGTTAAGAACATCGTATTCAAAAACTCGTTGCAGTCTACATTAATTAATAAATTGTTTTTTTTTATGTAGGCAATCCTTCTCAGTTTCCTTTTTCCTTATGTGTAAATGATACACTTATATTTATTTTTTTGTTGGTTGTGAAATCAAAACAACTATTTAATTTGTTGTTTTGTTTACAATATATTTGTTGGGATTTTGTTAAAATTTAACTATTTTAATCATTTTTTCTGCTAAAATACATAGTTTTTTATCCCGGATATATTAGATAAATGGGTTTAAAGTAAGGCTTGTACATATTAATGTACTATTTGGAAATACGAGGAAACAGCAAGCAATGAAAATGTAGATACAGTGCAGGTTCGATTTTCGCGACTAACTAAAAGTCAGATAACAGAACCCAAAATTTTATTGAAAAATTTAATGTAATTTTTAAAATTATAATTTTTTTATTGATATATTTACATTTTAAATATTTTTAAAGAAATTGCAGGTTTTTAATTGTTTTTTTTTTGCAAATTATTTTTTAAATTAACAGCTGAATCACGTAGTTCATATAGTGCTATTGTCGGCTTATCATTTTTCAAAGCCCATTGTATGCATATGTTTATCGATATTATACAATCGTCCACTTTAATTTTGTTTTCTTCATGACCACTATCGTATAAATCCTCTGATTCCGTATCTGATAATTTCATTTGCTCCTCATTACTTTCCACATGAAATTCTTCTTAAATCCAGTTGTTTATGTCAGCATTCATGAAAACGTGTTGGACACTGATATTTTATCCCACGACGTAGGTGTAATCTGAACTGCATTTTTGAGATTGAAGTTTTTTAGTTTGAGATCCAAATTTGTTTCCTTTTCGGCAAGCAAGTGGGTGAGCAGTTGTTTTTTATAATTTAATTTAACCAACGTTTTGATCTAACGATCGAATAAGCGCAGTGCAATTGGGTGGTAGGTTAATTTCTATAATTAAACTTTGCTATAATCACTTTTTAGTTCCTCAACTGGGTGACACGTCGTGTTATCTAAAAGCAAAACTGCTTTTTGCGGCAGACCTTTTGAAGTCAAAAATTCTCGGGCATAAAACATTTTTACTTATGAACAACTTACTTTTACTAATTGGTGAAAATTAACTAACGTGGGGAACAAATTCGTGATGGAACCAGTCATTGAATATAAATGCTAGAAGGCGTTATTACTGGTTTTGTAGATTACAGGATTATAGAAAAAGCGCGTGGGTTTTTCGATTTGCCAGCAGCCAACAATTTCAGTTTGTCTGTGTCATTCGCATTTAAACAGGGCAAAAAAGTTATTAGCTATTTCCCTACATGTGCAAGAGAATGATTTGGAAGCATCCTATAATATAAACCGGATTCGTCGACATTGTAAATTTGGAGAAGAGTCAACCCATGTTCATCAATGAAATCCTTAAAATCTTCTACAAATGGATCAATAAGATGAGGTTTCGAAGACAATTTCTCGCCCGTAATTTTTAATAATCTAATTCCATGTCGACGCTTAAATTTTTTCAACCATCCCACACTGGCATTGAAAGCTGAATTGGTTTGATAAATTTTGGAATAAAAATGACTGGCTTTTGATCGTAAAATCGCTGCTGATTTGGAACATTTTTTTCCTTTGTTTTACAAACCACTTATAAAACATTTTTCCATTCTTGGGTACTCAGCTTTCTTTAAGGTGCAACGTTTGCCAGGGCCACTTTTTGTTCTACCAAAAGACGGGAAATCACCGTCTTTTTTGGTTATAGACATTGTAATTAAATAAAAAAAAAAAACAGATAGAAGTCGCGAAAATAGAATCTGCTTTTCGTAAACTGACGCGATTATAGACAGTGTCACAGTATCACTATCCCAGAGTGTAATCAGGTAATATATTGACGCATTTATAAATTTCCAGAAATTTGACACCATGTTAGATAAGGATGTGCATCGATGTTTAACATCATGTATTAGTCTTTTTTAATACAAAACATAAGACTGCAAAATAACATAACATCCCTTATAGAACAATTTCAGTTTCTATGTTGATTCCAAAATCGTTGAGTCTTTTTTGACTAAATAACAAATGTTAGAAGCAGTTCTTTTATTTTTAATTATTCAAGTCCGAAATTAAAATGTTTGTTTTTAGAATTATAATTTCTTGCTGTAAAGTTGCATTTATAAAAAGGGCTGCTACTGATATTGAACGAAGACCTTTATTTTCAATAATTTGGCGGATTTCCGAAAAAAAATAGCACCAATTTTCTTTTAAGAATAAAAATTGTCAATATTATTCCATAATTCAGTGTTAATTAGAGGCAAATATTTCAATTAAAAACTTAAAAATAAATTGATGTAAAATATTATATATTTACACAAATAGTTAAAAATAATTTTAAAGAAGTATAATATTAAACAAAAAATTATTCGTTTTGTTTCTATATTCAACAACAATATATTCGAGTTATTCGTTATTCGAAAAGTTACACTTTTAAATTCTTCGAACAATTATTCGTATCAAATTCTTCGTATTATTCGAGTGAACATTATTCGAATAGATACCCCAATATGTATTCTGTTTATACAACTTAATTTTCCAATATATACTTATAGGCATGTTGCAGTTGAAATTAAAAATAACTTACTAGAAAATTACATATTAGTTGTGAAAATACTGCTTGCTTTATAAAATAGCAACATTTAAGTGTTTCCATATCAAAACGGAAAGAATAAAGCAAGGTTAGCAACCGATTTTGGTAAGGCATTTTAACGGTAACGGTATCTCCACTTATTACGGTAATGATATTTTAGCGTTATCGGTATTTCGAGATATTTCCGTAATGGTATTTAGGCGATAGTTATTTCTTTATCGGTTCACAAGCATGATATATAAAGTGAAGTTAAGTAATAAAAGGTCGGGCTGGAATAACCATAACATTCTAACAAGCTTTATTTTAATTTTATTCAAAATAATTATTTTTCTTTTTCAAAATGTGTATAACGACGGTAAGGGTATTTTAGCGATATCGGTGTTTTGAGCTATTTCGGTAAAGGTGTTTTGGCGATAACGGAATTGTCAATTATTTCGGTAAAGGTATTTTATTTCCAATTTTTCCGTAACGGTATTTTAGGGGTAGCAGTAGTCGTGATGAATGGGTTTTCTTGCGGTAAGTGTATTTTAGCGGTTTCTTTAGCCATACTTTGAATAAAGTTATTTTCGGATTTAACGTCTCTGATTTCAATGAAATGCACTACAGGCATTGACTATTGGAAGTATTTCATTATGTTTCATATTAAAAGCAAAGATACTTCCTTTATAACGATGTATTTAATGCTTAGCATACAAAAATCAAACCACTATATCTCAAAAAACGGTATTTCTAAAGTTCTTAAAAAATATATAGTGTTGACATAACACTTCTGATCAGCTTTTTGAAAGTACTACTTTCTCCCAATTTTTTAATTCAATTTACTAGTTGGTATATTTAAAAAAGTGATAAGTATGTGAAAAGGCCGAATTTGTCTATGAATTAATTATAATATATAATAATATCCTACACCACCTTGCGTTTGTAGTGTTGTTTATAATACCCAAAAATCGGCTTAGAATCCCTAACTGAGAGGACTTTACGATGTACGTCCATGTAAACCTGGTAATCAAGGTTATTATTGCACATAGCCCCCATATAAATGTCCCAAGTAACAAGGGTTTAACGATCAAAACTACCTTAAATGTAGCAATATTTCAGCACAATATTTCTACAATTGACCATAGTTTTCATATAAACATCTCTTCCAAACATCACTTTAACGGGTATAAATTCCATACAAGTTGTTACTTAAGAAAAATAAGTTAAGTTTAGAAACTTATTTTTTCTCATTCTCATTAGTTTTTTCGATATTTTTTAAAGATACTGTAATAAATTCATAAATAAAATATAGAAGAGCTGCCAGCAAAATTGCCCAATGAAAAATAGTCTAAAAACTTGCCATATAAATTTGTGTTATATTTCATATGAGAAATTACTCAATGTTTTGAAGTGATTTTAATTTTTGACTTATAATTCCATTTTGATCAAGCATTTCCAAATTTTTGGGTAATTTTTCTCTTTTTTAAACTATTTTCATAAATAGTTTCTATGCTTAATGAAAAAATGATTATAATAATCGATATAGTAAATCATAAAAAATGAAAATTTTTGTTGAATATAAATAATTTTGATATTTTGTGCGGATAAATACATATTCTTAAAAATAACATTAGTAATTGCAAATAATAAAAAAAAATATTTTCTATGTTGTTGAAATTATAATATTTCAGCCCTTTTAAAGCAATTTTAAGAATGAAAAAAGGATAGAAAAAGCTAGAATCTAAAGTGATAATTTTGAGGCTAAAAGCAAAATAAAAAGGTCAGATTTAGTTTTAAAAAGGTTAAACTTGCAACCATGCAAATAAAACAAGTATCGCTCCATAAGTGGATAGAGGACCCATATAGGATCCCTCTCAGTATATTGGTGCACATACACAATTGTGTAGGGTAGGGTTTTTACAATATTGTATTTTTGGTTATTGTTAAATTATTTAAGTAAAATAAAAAAAAAAAAATAATAATGAAAACTTTGATCCTTATATCCTGATATTTAATTATTTATCTGTAACCTAAAATATAACTAGTTCCAATTGTTTTTGCTAATTATAAGTTCGATTCGTAATTCGATGAGTTATTGAACAGCATGAATGTAATTAGTTCTCGTAATAACATCTAAAGATCTTATAAAATTCCTACTTGTAATAATAGGAGGTAAGTAGTTTCCTGTAATGTCATCAATGCCATATGGAGAAGAGTTATGTTATCATTATAAAATTTTTGAAAATTTCAAAAATACCGTTTTTTGAGATAAAATGTTTATATTTTTATTTTTAAATTTTAAAATAAAACTAAAGCTAAAATTTTACTTTGTATAGTTCTGAGGTTACTGGTAATTAAATGGGTACACCTTTGTAAAATTTGTATCTTTTTTTCGTTTCTCAATCCGTTATATATTTGGGCCGGAAAGGGTCATGAATCTAGAAGTTTATGACTTGATAAAAAATTTCAATAGCCAATGTCTGTATTGTATTTCATTGAAATCTGAGATGTCAAATTCAATCATGCTATTAATTAATTAACTGAACATATTGGTTCGAATCATATTCACTTTGTGAATCGATTTAACGATGTCCGTCCATGTAAAACTTGTGCACAGTGCACAAGTCGTCACTAAACTGAAAACTAAATTTGTACATTTGCTCTTAGAAATAATTTTCAAATCGTTCTATGAATTAAAGTAATAAGGCAAAAAACATAAAATTTCGTTATTTGAAGCTGGATACTGGAAACTTTAACATATATTATTTTGGAAATTCTTTGTTGGAAATTTCATATATTAAAGGATGTCATATTTGAAGAACCTTTTTTGCAACTTTTATTTGGATTATTTTAACAAAAAGCTAAACGTTATAATGCCAAAATTCTCCTCTTTCATTTGATATCTATATCACTATATAACATTAATTATAGAGTAGTAAAATTAAAAATTAATCTCAAGCATCCTTCAAAACCTTAAAGCCCTTTAAAGAGCAAAATCGAACACGAAATGAAATACTGAAATCGCAGTTATATTATATTAAGTCTATTACGCAATCCACAACTTTGTTATTGTGTTATTTGTTAAAGTATTATATGCATTTTTTAATTAAAATATTAAGGTTGTTTACGATTGGTTGGTTATCAGGTTATGTGATTATATGGTTATATTACAAGCAATAAAATATACATTACTTATTTTAATTGTTATTATTTTCCAACACTATAAATAAACAGATGCATTTTCTGGTATACCACGACCTTCATCAGCACATTTCAGCATCCCACCGTGCTGTTCTCTGTAAACATCATCTATTTAACTTACTTTTTGGGAAATGGAATCTGTAACTTAGTTTTCCCTATATGTTTTTATGTAAGACGAATGATTTACGATAAAGCTTTTTACAATTATTTTATTTATTTATTTATATATTTTTTTTTGCTTTTTCTAAATAGGTTTTTTGAAAAATCGAGCTTTATATATTCCAATACCCACCTTAAAGTATACGAATCGAGTCATAATCCCTTTGTGAGACAATTTAACGACGTCTGTCCTTGTAAAACTTATGCACAGTGTACAAGTCGTCATTTAAAAGATATATGATTATTTTGGTATAACGTGGCAGTTTATTGAAGATGGTTATGATAGGCCTATTATTTTACTTATTCCCTACATTAATGTTAACGTAATTTTAATACTCAATCGTGCCTTATTTATGTCATTATTTCAATAAAATTTGGTACAATTAAGTTTTATATAAAACTGAATCTGAATGCCAAATTTCATGGATGCATAATTAAGCATAACTCATAAATATCACATAAATGACAGTATCAGGATAATATCTGACACAAGTTTTATATAAGCAGAAATCATAGTACCAAGGATTCATAAGGATCGGTCCATAATTGGCCATAGGTCTCATATAAGGCAATTTCCGAAAATCATTTTCAGAATCAAACTTTTTACTTGTTTGTTGTGTTGGAGAAAAATCGGATTTAATTAGTGAAAAGTCGATTTTTTTTGGGGTTTTTTTTATTTTTGGGTGAAAAATCCAATTTTTAGTGAAAAATATAATATTTAGTGAAAAATCGGATTTTAGTAAAAATTATTATTATTTATTTTTTTTTATTATTATTATTTTTTTTCTTGAAAATTTGGATTTTTGATGAACAACTTGTTTTTTTTTTGTAAATTTGGGTTTTTGATGTTGTTTTCTAAAAAAAAAATTCGCATAAGAAATTAAATTTTTTGTAAGAAATCAAAAAAGTTCAAACAAAATTATTTTTAAGAAAATTCATAAACATATGTTTTACAATGCTATAATGTTATTTTAAATTTCCATATGCATTTTCAAAAAATGTTAAGTAATTTGTTATTTCAAATAACACATAACACATATAATGTACTTTTTGAATTGGTATATATTTTCACAGGTATATGGAATTTATCATGTGTGAAAAAATTTTTGATTTCGTTGTACGATGTAATATATTATTTTTTGAACAAACATATCTAAGTTCTAAACTATTTAATAAGAAAAAATTAAAACTTATTTTAACCTTAAAATACTAATGTACGAAAATTTTACCTACATATACATTTTTTTCAAATCCTTATTACTCTCTTGAATGGAAACCTAATGGTATGGAACTCCAAAAGTTATTTCGTCAAATGTTTTTAAACGTATAGTGGATTCCATGAGACATCACACATGAAAAATACTATGTCCTATGATTATGTTCATATTTGGTATTTGCATTCTTTGTAAATCTACATCGACACACCTCTTTTAATTTTTTGAAATTTCAAAAAACTTGCGATTTTATTCACGTTTTTAATTTCGTAAAAAATGAAAATGTTTTAATTTGTATGTAACTTTAACTATACATATCTATTAAATTTTATGTCCGATTTTATTGATTTAAAAGTCATTCGAAAGGCACACAAATCTTCTTTTAAAACTTAGAAAAAGAAATAAATTAAAAAAAATGTATTTATAATGTAAATGCATTTTTTTGATGCAGTTTTGAAAACGTTTGTCCGCCATTAGATTTTAAAATTGTATATATTAATATAACATATATATTGTATATATGAATATAATATAATATACTTCCAATATATTTTACTAAAAAACACCAAAAAAATTTCCCATATAAAGAATATTTTATTGAAATATTTTTGTGTTTTGGATTAAAACATAAAAAAAATTAAACCAATTTTTTTTTTTATATATTTTTAAAAAATTGAGAAAATTTTTATCCAAAAAAAATTATATGTGAATAATTAGTATAATTGTCAAATTTTAATAGAACATCTTTTTAACAAATTTTTGTTGAAGAAATTATGTAAAAAATGCAGATTAAAAATTTAAATTCATTCATGCATTTTATAACTAAAATTTTATTTTTGAATTATTTAACTTAAAGCAAATAAAAATATCGTCAGAACGTGTTTTAAATCAATTAAATCTGTCATTTACGTATGCGGTTTTATATATTTTAAGTTGTACACTATTTTCGTAAAACGTTCAAAACACTAAAATATTTAAAAAGGTAAATTTTAGTATGAAAAAATTATTGATATTTTTTTCTATGTTGAAATCTAAAGATTTTTAAGCAATAAATTAATTTTTAATATAAAATAAAAAAAAATTAAAAATTGGTTCAAAAATTTAAAAAATGCATTTGAAAAATGCATTTACATCTTAAATGCATTTAGTAAAAACGTAAATTATTTAATAAAAAATGTAGAAAATATGATCTTTTAAAGTAAGATACTTCTCGATTAAAAAAAATAATAACTTCAAACCGCGAAAAGAAAACACTGTTTTTGATTTTTTTTTTTTTTTTAACAAAATTTGGATGAATTTTATTAGCTTCGCAGAGAACGTATTTAGTGAATATGAAGTAAATTGAAAGATACGAGGTCAAAAATTTTACCTTCTTAGGTGTTCCTTCATGAAATTCATGATATGTTAAAAAGAAGATAATAAATTTTAAAACTTTTACATGTTTTGAATTGAAATACAAAAAGAAAGTTACTAGATAAAATTTACGTATCGTTAGTATTAGGAGTTTAAATTTTATACGTAAATTTAAAAGTTACCGTATAAATTTTAATATAAATTTGTATATATGAATTAAAACAGCAGAGTAAAAGTTTAAATATTCGACATATAATCCTAATTTGGTGGATGTAGTATTCAATTCCAACTTTTCAAAGAAATTAGCGTAATAAGTGGAAGAAAATTGGGAGCTACTGAGACTACCGTTATACAAAGGATGTTCTGCAGAAAGAAAAGAAAAATGCATTGAAAATTTTGCGATTATCAAAAGAAACTTAATGTTAGAAAATTTGTCATATTTGATGGACATCTATCTCAATACTCTGGTGAACACCATATCATAATTTATAATGACTTTTCTTAAGATCTTGATATATTTTTAAAGGGTTTTTAATGTTTTATTCTTATTTAATGAATTTTTTTTTTCAGACAAATAATAAAAATACGCTTAGCTGATAAAACAACAACAAATAAAGTGTTTTAGAGGAATAGCCATGTGTACGTAAAATTTACGTATCGTTAGTCTTAACGTATAAACAACTATCGCTAGTATTCTAGGATTAATGTGAAAAACATTTAAATATTTTTTTAATAACAATGAAAAATATACAAAAGAAATTCAATATATGCGGTTTCTTCAAATTCGTTTACTTTTGCGGTTTGAAAAAATTTGACATTTTTTTAATGGCACAAATATGCGAATGAATTTTCGCGAACGGTGTAAGGTTTAAGACAGAAAGCTACAAAAAATTGTTAAAATTCTATTTTCAACAATATAAAAAATACCAAATACATATTACCTACATCAATATGTCTAAAGTACAAATTAGAAATGATACGATCATAGCGGTAATAGTGATTTTTTAACATTTCATTAAAAAAGTTTTTAATTAACAAAATAAGCATAGATTTTTTCGTTTTTTAATTGTATAAAATTTGTTGATATATTTCTAATATCTGACAATTCTTTTCAAATGATATTATCGGTTAAGAAATGATCGTTTATGTTATGGTAGTTAAAAATCACAAATTAAAAAAAATAAAAATTAAAAAAAATCCATTTTAAGTCCGATATCAAAAGTAAATGCACATATGTAACCTACACAAAAGTATACAAAATACACACTAAAGGAGGGTCGATACGTTTTATAATAGTGAACATAATGGGGACCATAAATCTGATTTAACCTACCTTTAGAATATCGAGCAAAAAACAAAGTATATATAGATTCTTGATATTTTTTTTATTTTTTAATTGCATTTAAATCGCTGATGTATTTTTCACATCTAACCATAATAAAATCTTTAAATGATATTAATAAATAAAAAAGTTTCATATATTAATTATAAAACTATAAAATAAATTTTTCAATGACAAAAAATACACACCAAAAAAAGTTAAAAGTTGCATTAAATTCAAACCCGTAATTATTTTTGATGTGCCTCGACAATTTATGAAATATTAAAGACACCGTGATCTCAAATCATGAATAATTTTTATGCAATTTTTTTTTGTTGTAATCTATTTTTCGCCTACCTAAAATAGAATAGATGTGCTTATTATAAATATAAATTCATATAAAATGCTAATATAAAGAACGCTAATTTTGGATCGATTTTAAAGAGTTATAACATTTTTGCAAATTAATATTTTATCGCGCCACAATGATTATAAATAAAATTTGGAAACCTTTCTTGATCACGAGGTGCCTTGGGAAAAAGGCACCTCTTAGAGCCATTCACGTTTTTTCTCTCCAAGTTTGGGAGCCCCCTATAGCGTTTCCATTGACCCAGCAAAAAAGAGCTGTACAAGTCATGATTTTAGCATTGTGTTGTCATAATTTTGTCTTTTTTTAATCCATGGTTGTCATTGAAAGGATGTTCTTCTTTTATGCCTCATGTTCATTGCTTTGAAGTATTTCTCTTAAAACTATGTTTATAAAATTTTTTAATAATAATTTTGTTTTAGCCTTAATAAAGTATAATAAAATACTTTAAAATTTGTGAAATTTTAATTTTCTTAGAAATTATTAATTTTTTTTTCCTGCTAAAATACATTTATTTTCACTTTTTTGATAGCCATTAATAATAACTTCCAAAAAACCTCAAAATATGCACTTAGTTCTTTCCTTTTTGGAAGTACTTGATTGTTTTTTTTTTTTGCTGAGTGAGGACACATTAACGAGATGGATCTCAAACGATTCATAATTACAACAGCAATTATTTTGCAGTACTCGAAATGGCGAAATTTGCTAATCAAAAAAATGCAAAAAAATTAAATTTTTGAAAATTTTGGTTAAACCATTTGTCCACAATATAATTCAAGCCTAGTCAGCGACAGACTGATTGAACCCAAGTTGTTCTACTTCTACAAGTGTTTGTAGTTTACATTAGAGAAATTGGACACATATGCTAAAATCAAAAGAAAGACTTTTTAAATTTGAGTGCTTGCCGGTACCACATGAAACCATTTCACGTTTTGATTTTTTTTATTTTATTCCACCAAGTGTTGTTAACATAATTGTATCAAAAGTTAAAAAAAAAAAATCAGAATTAAAAAAAAAAATATAAGGTTTCATAAAGGTTCACTTAAAGAGAGAATTCCCCATATAAAAAGTTTAATTTGCACTTTATTCACTTGAAAATTTTATAAATACTTAAAGTTATAATTTTATAGGATTTTTTTATATTTTCTTGTTTATTTTATAACACATATTTTGTAGCTTTGAATACAATTTTTGTTAAAGAAAATTTTTCAAAAATGTTCTTATTTATGAATCGATGTTCATTTTAAATTTTTTATTCATATGTATGTGTGTGTGTGTATGTATGTATGTATGTATAAAATAGATTTTATACGATTTATTAAAGAGAGGTCCGAAGTGCTTTTTGTCATTTTCAAAATGCAATGACTCAGAAACTAATTATAAATTATAATTCTTACGTGTGCAAATTACTCTAGGGTTATTTTTATTAGTGTAAACTAATCCTAATCCTTTATAGTGAAACACGAAAAAATACCGTTTTTGGTTGATGACTCGTTATAAAGTGTTTTCTTTCTTTTTTATATCAGTCAACAGTCTTAAAATTTACTTCAAAAAATGCTGACACTATATCTTCGGGGTTTTTAACAAATTAAACTTATCATTATTACTTTTACAAAATATTTAATGTATGATTGGCTACATAAACTGAAATGTAATCAATGGAATAGTATAATATGATGCCCGTTTGCAGTAATGGTATTCACTTATGTTTGTAATTCGTTGCTAATTTGCATTAGGGAGAAATAATTACATATTTTTATTTGCAATAAATTTGATTTGATAGAAAAAAGTAGTTAGTTGTTACTAATATTAGGAAATTAAGAGTTGCGAAATATTTTTACATAAAATTGAACTGAAACATAATCACGAGATCATTTTAATAAAAATAGGAGTAAGTTATCATAAAAATTGTATACATTTTAATTTAGTATATTCAAAAACCGAAAACGAAAACCGGTTAACCGGTTTTTACTATTTAAAAATCAACCGGTGTCGAATATTTTTCATTTCCGAATGATTCGGCAGACCGGGTTTTTCTGTCGGTTAACCGGGTTTTTATGAAATATTCGTTCTTTTATTTTTTACTAAATTAATTTATAGTTCCCATTTTTATGTTTGCTAATTGAACCTTATTTATATGGCTTGATACATTAAGATGTTCAAATTGTTTAAAAATTATATTTGTACGAAAATTTAAAACTTTTTTTGAGTAATATCAAATTTCATTTTTAAACAATTCTCCTGTTGCACTGAATCAGGCCCTTAATTATTTGAAGGTGTTTTTCATTTTTATTATGAAATAATAAATCTTCAAGTATAGTTTTTTATTTAATTTGAAATTTGAGTAACACCAAACGAACTAAGAACTGAAATTTGTATTTTTATTAACATTTTTATTACCAAAATCTAGGTAAGATGTCAAATTTAATTTTATCATTTGACACAAGAATAAGGTGAATTTCAATAAACAGGTACATAGGTAGAGTTAGATCGGAAGAAGCATTATCAGAATTCAGTTAAAAAAATGTAAATTTTAAGCATTATTCTTTATCTGAAGAAGAGCAATAGTCTTTTTATTTTTATATTACTTGTCATTACAAATGACATGTATTATAAGCAGTGTTTCCAATTTAGCCTTTATAATGCTAAATCTATCCATTTTATTTTGCTTTTAGCCTTAAAATTTTCGTTTTTGCTTCAAGCTTTTTTCTGGACTTTTTTGGTTCTTAAAAATGCCTAAAAAGGTTCAAATGTTAGTATTTCAACAACAAAATAAATAATTTATTATTTGTCATTACTAATTTTATTTTTACAGGATCATCCATTTAGGCATTTTTGTGTATTTATTGGCTTAAAATTGAGATTATTTATATTTAATAAAAAATTTCGCCTGCGACGCTTCATTCTTCAATTTAAAAGCGCCTTAAATCATTTTGTCGATTATTATAATTACTTTTAAATATACTTCATCAATTATTGAAACTATTTATGAAAATAATTTTTATTAATGCGAAAAGTCACAAAAAATTTGGAAATGCCTAATCAAAAAGGAATTATAATTCAAAAATGACGAAAAATTACTTCAAAACATTGGGTAATATTCGCTAGCATAACAATAATATTTGACTCGAATAAGTTTTATATGGGTAGAAACACATGTTCAACCGGTCAACAATTCAAAAAAGTTTCCAATGAAAACCCTCTCCACGTACGGTATTGGGTATCAAATGATCGGATCTGACACCATTCTTTTTTTACTGTTTTTTTTTTTTCGAATAAATTTACTGAAATTATTAACAAGATCACATCAAGGTATTATAGTATTGTATTATTTATTTATTAAAACAATTTATTTATTAAAACAAGAAAATAATTTTTATTTTGCAATTTGAGTAAATACATGTAACAAAAATCTTATACAAATTCCTATACAAATTTGGCTTATATTTCATATGAAAAATTACCTAATGTTTTGAAGTGATTTTTGGACGTTTTTAAACTATAACTTCTTTTAGACTAAGCATTTTTAAGTTTTTGAGTGATTTTTCGCTTTTATAAGTAATTTTTACAAAAATTACGTTTATATGGATTCTATGGTTGGTTATTGAAGCAAATTCCATCAAATTAGCTACTAGTATTTCATTATATTAGTTGTCCTTGATTTGGATAATGAAGCGCCAGAAGCGAAAATTTTTCTTAAATATAAACACAGTCGAACACGGTTATAACGGAATCGAAAAGACCGACAAATTTAGTTCGCTATAAACGTAGTACGCTATATCCGTAAAATACGAAAATATTTATATTTGTTAACAAATTTACGTACTTCATTACGGTACTAATGTTTTTAATTAAAGCACGTTTCAAATGGGCTATATTTATGATTTTTAAATACGTATAAATATGATTTTAATATATTAGAAAAAATATTTTTTACATTCATCAGTCATTTGAAAAATGGCAAATTGAGATTAATTATATTTTTTATATTAATTCAATGTTTTCATTTATTACTGAGGCTTTGAAATTGGCATGTTTTGCGATCGTTACTCTTCGAGGAATAGCGATTTTCTAATATTTAATTTTTAATCCTCTTATAATTTCAGTTTTAATTTTAACTATTTTCGATAAATAAAAACAACTATAAATTTAAATTAATGAAAATTATTTCTATTTGTCCAACAATTATTTCTGTTATTTTTTACATTTTTGAAACATTTTAAAAAGTGTAATTTTATTTATCTAAAGCAAATATTTTTATAAAATTGGTTTTTTTTATAAAATATTATTCTTGGGACCAGAAAAATGTGCTCGTTATAAAAAAAGTCCGCTATAACCAAGTGGTTATAAACATAGTTATTTGTAAAAAAAATTCTGTAAAATATAGATTTTTTTGCGAATAAATACACATAAATTCGTAAATGAATGATTCTGTATAAATAAAACTAGCAATATTTAGATAATAAAAAACTAATTTCTTCGTTGTTGAAATACTAACATTTTACCCCTTTAAGGAAGTCAAAAAAGGCTAGAAAACCACTAGAAGCTAAAACGAAAATTTTGAGGCTAAAAGCAAAATAAAAGCCTAGATTTAGCATTAAAAAGGCTAAACTGGCAACACTGGTCTGAGATATATGAGAAAAACATTTATTTTAACGTTTTGTAATTTGTATTATATTCCGAAGTGATATGCTAAAAATTTTTTGAATTACCTCAATTCGTCTAGACGTGAAAAACTTTCAAATTCACCATTCTGAAATTAGTGTAAAAAATGATTTTTTTTATAAAAATATAGTACTATTCTTTCACTTTATTTCTAAAAGCTTTTTTTAATAAAAATGTTTTTCTTTACATATTTCAAGGGACAATTTATTTATAAAAAAGTTTCATTTTTATCGATTAATAAATATAATAAATAAATAATAAACAATGTCACGCGAGGTTTTTTAAATTTCGTCAAGAAATATATTTAGATCGATGTAGCACTAAACTGCTTCCCGTCCGGCCAAAACGAATGCAGAAGTACAGATTTTATGAAAAAGTCATCTTTTCAAAGGACTTTTTTAAATTACACAAAATAATATTTTCACTACTATATCTTATGTGGTACATAAAATAGATACCAATCTTTCATTCATGCAAAAATCATTTAAAATCTTTACAAACCATTTTTGACATTTTTTTTTAAATAAACAATATTTAATAAATGGAAATGCACAGACATTTTAAAATAGCAACATTAGTGAGAATTGACTTGAGTTGTCAGTTTTGAGGCTATTATGTTTTCAAAACTTCTTATATATACAAGTTATATGTCACTAAATTGGTAAATAAGTCTATTTTTATATTATTGTAATATTTTATAATTATTTGAAAAGTATACGGAGTTTTGCTTAAAAAAATATTACTTTGTTGGTTTTAATTTTTTTTACTTTTTTTAATATTGTTCATTTTCGAAAAACTGCCAAAAATTAGCAGTTTTACAGAAGTAAGTTTATTGTTAAGAGCGCTCCCAAAGATTTTATAGATTTCTGAAGCTATATTCTTTTTAGACTTATAAATATAATTAAGTTATATTTATAAGTCTTACAAATATAATTATAAATATAATTAAGTTTCTTCCTTTCCTCAGGAAAACCTGAGCTCAAACATTAATTTACTAAATGTTCAGTTCTTCTACAATTGAACCGTTTAAATTACATAGCCTTATAAGTGAACTTTTTATAATTGACCTCATAAAAAATCCGTATACATTTAATAGTTTGAATACTTTTAAGTCCATATTTTCACTGGTGCTTTCAAAATGTATGCTGTTGTTGAGGATTCCAGACATTTCAGGGAGATTTCTCTTTCAACTTTCACATGCGTGCAAATTACAACTTCAAATCGTGTACCTTTCAAACGTCGAATTTTACTTCTTACTAGTCCTTTTGCAACATATTATTTTTGACCACAATGCAGATTCAATTTTTTCTTTTTAAAATATTCCCATAAATAAAATTATTATTAATTTTCCATTTATTATACAAAAATTAGTGAAGGACATAGGAACTATCAAATATATTTGGATATTTCCTTAAAGATATTTAAACTTGTAACAAAATCAAAAAAAAATATATATATATATATATATATATATATATAAAAACAAATGTAGAATCACATTATCTACTAAAATAATAAATGTGTTAGAAAATATAGACATTTTGCATACATAAAAAATTTCGGAATTCCCGGAAATTCCCGTCCGTCGATTTCCCGTGAAAAACTCTAGTTACAAGTCAACCAAAATCGTACTTTTTAAAAGAAACTTCAATCTAAAAACTCAGCCATTTGTGGATTGTTTTTGGTGATCACAAAATTCTCGTTTTTTTAATTAAAAATTAAATTAAAAAAGATAAACTTACAAATAACTTTGTCCACCTTGGAAGTGATATATACGAGTAATATGTATGTATGCTATAAATATAAAGATTTATAAATATATATATTTTACGTGTTCGAAAGAAATTTTTTGAAATTCAATTTCAAGAGTGGTTCGGATATTTTTAAAAAGTAAATGTAAATGTTTTAGTAAAATGGATTATTTAAGTAATAAGTTCTATTTCATCGTCTGTTAAATGTTTAAAGTCTTAATGAGGGCTATTTTCATATTAGGTAAAGATGTATTTTCTAACGTTATGGTTAACAATATAACATTTAATAAATTTTGATGTTGCTCAAAACAAATTAAAAATTTTGCGACATATTTTGTACTTTTTCCAGGATTTGTTTTCATCGCAATATCTAAAGAAATACATTTTATAACTTTCATGAACTTTTTAGTTCCACGGAAATGTTAATCTTTTGAGAGTTGTTGAATTTAGTCGTATGTAAATCTTATTATTTTTTACTTAAAATTCTAAAATTTAAATTCCATTTCATATTAACTTAAAAATGTAATTTTGTACATTTCTTAGGATTTGACTTTTCTTTTCTTTTTAATTTCACTTTCAATTAAATGGATATTTGAAAGGTAATTATTAATTATTCTAACTTTTATACTGAAACTACTTATTCAAATGCCTTTCAAGTATTCGGCATCATAAATATTTAAAAACATTTAATACCTCATTTACACTTATATTTGAAATCTCGTTTGAATGAAATTTCGAAAAAACAAAATCTATACCATTTACATCCTTACCTTTGGCACTTTTTAATATTTTACTTGACAATTCGAAAAACAAAGCAGTTATTAAAAAATTGTATACGTATTCCATGTTGAATGAAATTTTTTATTTATATATTTTTAATTAATTTATTTATTATTGAAAAAAAATCAGTTTTTCATTGTTACTTTCTTATTTTGAAAATTTTTGTTTGAAAACAAATGTAATTTTTATTTACAATATTGTTTTCATTTAGAATATTTTTCAAAATCTACTTCAATTTTATTAGATTTTGCTAAAATCTCATTTCAAACTAGATTTTGTTTTGTATGGAAAATCTGCTTAAAATCTAATAAAATTAAGTATATTTTTATTAAAATCTCATTTAAATTAGATTTTGTGCAAATATAAATAGGCTATGATACAAATTCTCTATTCTAGAAATCTTACCTATAAATGTATAAATTTCATAGTCTTAATATAAAATTACTACGAGACTCAAAGTAATTAAAATGTAGGTTCTGCCCCAACACGCACATGTCAACAAAATTTAAATATTTATTAAAATTTAGGGTTTATTTCATAATATTGTACTTGAGAAGGACGAGGAAATGAAAACAAAACACCTAAATTGTTTTCCGTGACAGTTTCTTTCAAAAATAAAAAGGAATAATTGTCTTATTATTACAACAAATTATACTAGGGAAATGTGACAACTGTTGAAATGTGTAAAAAATATTTAATGAAATTTTAATTGCTTATTAATTCTTTATAGTTATGATTTTAATCTCGATGAATATTTTAAATACATAAACAACAAAATGCTAATAAAATAATGTTTTATTATCTTCTATTATTATAAACATTAAATTTATAAAATAATAAACTTAAACAAAAAGTTGAAAATAGTCCTTTAATTATACTTTAAATCATTTACATAAAGAATCTTTATAACTTAAAAACTGAATTTTAATGATCACATTCGTCTCTAATTTGTCCTATCTTATAGATAAGTAAGACAGAGTGTGAAAAGAAATTTATATCTTGCATTTTATGATCAAATTATCTTTGAGAGATGTGCCAGTTTAAATATTATTTTTAAATCAGTTATTTTGAAAGTGCGCAATTAAAGGTAAACAAAAGTTGGATGAAAACAAGTTCAGTATTTTCTAATTAAACCAAATTGTATATTTAAAATTTGCCAGAAATTTTATGACAATAATGAAAAAGTAAATACAAAATGATTAACTTATGCATATCTTAAATTCCATGAGACATCACATGTGAAAAATACCATAGGTTCCCAGATTTTCTTTATATTTGGTACTTGCATGCTTTTTAAGGCTACATTGACGTATCTATTTTAACTTTTAAAAATTTCAATTTTATTCACGTATCTAATTTCGTAAAATATAAAAATAATTCAAATTGTATATAATTTTAATTGTACATATCTTTTGAAGTTTAGGCCCGATTTTTTATTGTTTTAAAAGTCATTAGAAAGGCAATTAATTTATATCTTAATATTAAATTTACAAAAAGAAATCAATTTAAAAAATGCATTTATAATGCAAATGCATTTTTTGGATGCATTTCTGAAAACATTTTCCCCTTCGATTTTTAATTAAGTTAACAATTCTGTTTAAGTTTTTTTGTGTCGAGAAGCTACAATATTTTTAATACTTTTCCTAAGAAACACCAGCAAATTTTCTCACAAAAAAACTAATTTGTTCAATTATTTTGTGTTTTGGCCTAAAAACATAAAAATATTTAACCAATTTTTTTGGTTTATTTATAAAATATTTAGAAAATATGTCTCCAAATAAAATTATATATAATATAAAGTTTTAATAAACTAACTTTTTACAAATTTTTGTTGAAAAAATTCTGCATTATGCATAATACAATTTATAACTAACTAAAAAGTTATTTTTTAATATAAATACCGTTAAAATATTTTTTAAATCTGTTATTAAAACTACATAAACATATGTAGTTTTATGTACTTATTGCACTGTGTGTGCAAAACGTATAAAACACTAAAATATTTAAAAAAGTAATGTGTGTGAAGATAAATATGCGAGTTAAATATGTTTTTGACGTAACGACTTACGAAATGATATAATAAATAAGACATATTTAAATATGACTATTTGGTACTAAAAAAAAAATAATAAACCGAATCTTGACAAAATGAAATGAAATATTAAAAGCTAATACATTTATAATAATATAATATAATATAATATAATATAATATAATATAATATAATATAATATAATATAATATAATATAATATAATATAATATAATATAATATAATATAATATAATATAATATAATATAATATAATATAATATAATAATAAAAATTTTTAAATTTTTATTCTGAGAAAATATTCCAAAATTCAAGTTTGTGAATGTAAAACCTCTCAGAGGTTCGTCAACGATTTTGGACACTGAAAACAATGAATAATGGAATCAAGGATAAATACTATTCTTGAATATAACCAGACTACCTGAATTGTATATGTGATTTTTTTAAAGTGTCAACTTTGCGAATATACTGTCCGAAGATATCAGCAGGATTCCTGAATTGTATTTGTGAATTTTTTTAAAAATTTTCAAAATGTCATCTTTACCAATATAGAGTCTATCAGAGGTCTGTCAAGGATTTTGACCACTGTGGCCAAACAGCGAGTTGGCATGCATTCCCTCCATATGGAGGATGGAGCCAAGGATGAATACTGTTTGCAGATATAAGCAGAATTCCTAAATTGTATTTGTGAATTTTTTAAAAAAATTTCAAAATGTCAACTTTGCGAATATAGAGTCTATCAGAGGTCTGTCAAGGATTTTGCCTACTGTGGCTAAATGGCGCGTTGGCATGCATAACCACCATATGGAGAATGAAGCCGAGGGTAAATACCGCCCGTAGATATAAGCAGAATTCCTGAATTGTATTTGTGAATTTTTTAAACAACTTTCAAAATGTCAACTTTGCCAATATAGAGTCTATCAGAGGTCTGTCAAGGATTTTGACCAATGTGGCCAAACGGCGAGTTGGCACCATATGAAGAATGAAGCCAACGCTGAGTACTGTCCGTGGATATAAGCAGAATTCCTAAATTGTATTTCTGAATTTTTTAAAGTATTTTTAAAGTGTCAACTTTGCCAATATAGAGTCTATCAGAGGCCTGTCAAGGATTTTGACCACTGTGGCTAAATGGCGCGTTGGCATGTATAACCACCATATGCAGAATGGAGCCAATGATGAGTACTGTCCGTGGATATAAGCAGAATTCCTGAATTGTTTTGTGAAATTGTTAAAGAATTTTCAAAATGTCAACTTTGCCAATATAGAGTCTATCAGAGGTCTGTCAAGGATTTTGCGTTGGCATGCATAGCCACCATATGCGGAATGGAGCCAAAAACAAAAAAAACTATGAATTATTAAAATCAAATTTTTAATGCAATTACCAGTAAAAAACCAGCCTTATTTATATTGGTAAAAAATAATTTACGTAAGAATAATTTAAAATATAGAAGCAAATGCAGTCATGTACATATGTATATTAGAAAAAAAGGAATAAAATATTACTGATATTTGAAAAAAAATCTTTGATTTTTCATTTATAAACATATTTTCTTCCCGTTATACTTATTTCATTATTAATGCTCTTATTCTATAATTCAAACGATCGTTCTGATATCGTCAACAACATGAACAATTCCATTTTTGTATTTAATAAACATTTTATTTCAAATTTAATATAATGAATATTTTATTGAGGAAAAACTGTGAAAAACGTAAAAATTCAATTCTGTAAAACGTTAAACATAAAACTTTGACATTTTTTCTTTAAATTATTACTTAAATATTCGATTTGATATATTAATTTATATATATATATATATATATATATATATATATATATATATTTTGCTTAGTAAAAATATGTTTCGAAGTGATTAGAGTGAAAAAATATTGACATTAATTAAAATTATTTATGTAATCTGATAGTGAAACAAAAAATTCATAAATTTTACTTATAAAAGGAAAATTAAGAAAATAAGGTAAGCGTTTATCAAAATTAAAAAGAAATTATTAATATTTCAACTAGTTCTGGACAAGCGAATGAAATTAGGAAAAGTTTTTCTATAAAATTAAATATGTTATTAACAATTTGAGGGCCAGAACATGGACAGAAAATTTTGTTGTACATAAAATTCTTGATAACTTAAACAACATTTTTTAAGTGTGGGAGTTTGACTTATGTATGACATGCCCGCAGCAAAAGTCGCTAATTTTCAGAATAATTTTCTACAGAACAAAAAATTGAGAATATATTAAAAATCGATTTTACAAGTCTATTCTGTGGAAGATTAAAATTTGTATATGCAGCAATCAAAATTTTAAGAATGCATTACATTAGAGTATCCGAGAAATATTTTAGCAGAGTTGAATTTTTGCACTTTAAATTTGAATTTTCAAAATTTTAAATTAAATTTTTTTAAAAGTTTGAAAAGAATTCAAACATTGTTCTTGTTATTAAATATTTTGAAGAAATTGTTTTGTTGTTGTAATGCTTGAAATGTGTAGAGTAGATTGTGGTAATTTTTGGATAAGTAGCGGTATTTATTTCTAAGTTTCAAAAATCTTAAATATTGACAGAAATGATTGAAAAAACATTCATGGCCAAGATGAGATTTAAATAATGATTTAAAATAGTACATCATCATTAAAATTTATAATAGAGTATGGAAATGATTACAATACCATGTAATCTTTAATAAAGAGAATCCCCTTTATAAAAATAGAAACATATGAAAGAGAAATTAGAGAAAATTTGTTATAAATATTTTTTCAAATATTTCCAAAATTCTTAACAGTCAGCTAATTGTTCGAGAAAGTATGATTTTAAGAAACTATATGGTGTTCGCATTGTAAAAAGTGTAATACATTTGTTCTTTAATTATTTTTCTGTAGAAAAAAATGGCGATTTTAGAAAAAAATTAACTAAAAAATTTTATTTATTTTAATTACATAGAAAATTCAATACAAAATTAAAATAAATAATAATGTAGTCTTGTAATATTTAGAAATCGTATATTATATTACTGAAAAACATTTTGGAAACATTAAATTACACATTTTATAATGCGAACATCATAACCTTTCTAAAAATCATACATTGTCGCCGAACATACTAATAACTGCAGAAAATTTTTCAAATTTTTCTAATAGATGTTAGATGTTCATTTGAATTCAAAATTTGTTGTGCAATTAATTTCATTGTTTTCTATAATAAATACAAGGAAGAGTTATTTTTGTTATTTAAAAAATAAATTAGATATAATAATTATTCTTATTTTATTATATATATATGTACCTACTTTATTAAATTTGAAAGAAACAAATATTCTTTTCTAATTTTGTACTTAAAATATCTCTTAGTATTCTTTTTTAATTTATTTCTTTTTTTATCTTAATTTGAACTTAAAATGCATTATTATTTTAAAAATTTTATACAAAATAGTTTTAAAATTCTGCAAATATTTTCTATCGAAAGTTTAACTACATCGGCACACCGGGAAGTTTATATGTATCGCTTTTACTATCGAATTCTGATATAGTTAGAGATATCATCTTTTAAGTAACGCTTTAGACGGGATTAGAAGATTCGAATTAGGATTTTTTATTATACACTTTTTACTGCGTTATAGTAAATCTTAATACGTGACGTATAAAATTTACTAAAGCGTTACAAATTCTGATCTGCTTAGTAACACCGTTCGGTAAGATATGTGCCACGAAGAGATAGTTCCTTTTGAATAACGCTTTAGTGGGGACTTGAAGATTCGAATTAGTGACATTCAATACCTAAAATTATGAAAGGGAACATCATTTATAACGTCTTGGCCAAATTTCAGATTCCTACAATGATTGAAGATCAAAAATTATTGAAGATTTCTTCAGGATCATCAATATAAATGGCCTTGTAGAATACTGTTCCAATCATTATAAGAAATTGAATTTTTGCGAATGATTTCCCCTTTCATAATTTTGGGTACGCGTAAATGTGCGATACTCTTTGGTTTTTGTATGCAATGTTGGACCACCCTAATATACATACATATTAACTAGTGTTTTTACGGTAAAATTTTCAGGCCCGTAATCTCGGGAAATTTTTCGGGAATATCCTTTATATTTTCTAATACATTTTGTATGTATACCTGCTTTTTATATGTTTTATTTGAATTTGTTGCACGTTTAGAAGGATAAGAAAATTTAAAAATGTGTAACTCTAAGAGGAATATCCATAAAACGTATTTAAGGTTTCCAATAACAATTTACATTTTTAAAGCATCAGTAAAAACGTGTACCTAGAGTATCCGAACTTGAAACTGTATGTATTGCACGTGCGATCTAAATGGTTAAACTTTCCAAAGACTAAATTTTTAAGCATAGGGTTTCCTTAACTTTGGGTAAGAGTCTGCATAAAAATTTTATTTTTGTGTGAGAGAAATAGCTACTCATAGATAGGGCTTCCTAAAATTTTTTAAATTCTTTGGGGCATTCTTAACAATAAAGCTTTTTTATAGTTTTAGAATGACAACTTAGTTTATTTTAATGTTTCTAACCTTCATTTAACTAAATTATTTTAAAAATATTTTTAAATTTTAATTTTTTTTTTAATTTTTAATGAATCGTTGAAGATTGTAATTAATTTAATAATATTTTTTATTATTTTTCTATAACAATTTAAGAATGAATAAAAATTAAAACATGATTCACTAAACAATTTAGACAATAGGCATTTTTTATGCATAAAAATTTTATTAATAGATATGTTATTGAAAAAATAATTCACCTTTTAGCTATATGTATGTGCAGTTGGTTTTTTTAATCGAGTTTGTTAAATTTCGTTAATTAAATAACTAATATTTATTATATTTAATGTATTCTATATTTGGATTTTGAAAATTAAGTTTCAATTCTTGAATATAGAGAGGTAAGGTTAAAAAGTAAAAATCTCACTATGTCCAAAACATAAATTACGTTTAAAATTTGATTATAAAAATTGCATTAAGGACACAGTATAAGTTTTTTTTCAGATATTAACACACCACCGCATATATACGCTATTTGAAAATATGAAAAAACACAGAAACAAAAATTTTAAAATAACAAATAAAGGATAAAAAATAGCTAGAAAAAGTTGATAAAATATATACATAAATGAAACTAATGGAAAATTTAAAAAGTAATTTTCTCTTACCCAAAGGATCTATGCGCAAAATAATTTCACCAGCTACAACATCAATTGCAAGAAATAACATTAGAGTAAACCAAAATTTTGCTTGGAAAATTTCCATTATTCTTGTGGTCATGTACTGCCAACTATAAAGCGGATACCGATGATTTTGCATCCGCCCTTTTGCCACCGGTATATTTGTTCTTGCTGATGCAAATTTTACTCCTGCTACAGGCGATGTTGCTCTTGTTGATGGTATTGTTTTTCCAGTTGATGGCAGCTGTATAGATGTTGATGCCGATGTCGAAATTGAAATCGCCAATAATATTGATGGCGACGGCGTTTGTAATGGTGGTAGTGCTGATGTTGGTGAAATTGTTTTAATTTTATACAATTTTTTTGGCATCAAAAACCAAACGAGAAACCACACAGTAAGCTTAAAATCCAAATTGTTTGGTATGTAAAATTTTGCCAGCACATAATAATCTTTTATGAATATTGGTTGTATACAGGATAGTGGTCGTGCTGGTGACGACGATGAAGATGGTGATGATGATGGTGTTAGTGCTTTTTTATAACGTATATGAGCTGATACAACAGCATCACCATTAATTTCCATCAATAAATGCACTTAAATAATTCGAAAAAAGCACATTCATATATATAAAAAAGAGATGGTTGTAAAACAACACGAAAAATTTACTACGTGACCAAATATCGAAATTTCGCCAACCACTAAATGCATTCACGTATTTATTTAAATTTGTCCAGATTTCATTTTTATTTTTATTTTTTTCTTTTTCTTGGTTGTTTATATGTTTAAAGTGTATTATATTTTTTACTTGAAATAACATTAATACAACAAACTTTCTTTTTCTTTTTGCACTTTATACGTGGTTAATAATTCACATTCCTTTTAATACATTAACTGTCAGAACTTGAAGGAAACTTGTATTTTTTTGCTTTATTCTTGTTTTTTGCATTTTAAACGTTAACAAATTTTTTTCAGCTGGGGTTTGTTTTAATTCACTTTTATGCTATTTTGTCAGGAAATAAATGAAATTGCATGCATTCATTTCATATAAATGTCTGTTTATTGGTGTGCGTTCGATTGTGTGTATGGGTGGTTGTTTAAAATTTCAAGTCTATGTATGTTTATATTTAATACAACTGTAAATGTAGTTCGTTTAATTTCCGGAATTACCGACTGATAACAACGAGACAAAACGACAAAAACAACTGCAAACTTAAAAAAAAACTACAATAAAAATATAAAAGTTATTTGGTCGGTTGCTTGCATTTACATGGTTGAAATATTTAAATACATATATGTACAACTACATATTAATACATACTACTGTATGCCCTGTCAGCATTTGGAAGAGAGTTTTTACATCCAACTACTAGATAGTGTCTTTTTTGGCACTCTTGGATGTTCAAAAGTAAAAAATGCACTAACTTGCAATAACAAAAAACTTGACTTGGGTGACTGTTCACATTCCAGATCAAAAAAAAAAAAAAAAAAAGGAACAAGCACGACATAATTTCGCTCAGTAAATGTATTACTTTTAAAGTTATCAATGTTGTTTTAAATGTTGTTGAGTAAGAAATGTCTTAATATAAAAAATTCTTAATTTTAATTAGTGAGTTTTTTAATATTTCATATTTAATTTAAAGTTATAGTGAGCTATTAATTTAGCTTACATTTATAGTGAGTTACTCAGTGAGTAAGGTAATTATTTAGCTCAATTATATTTAGAAATATTACAACTGCATCAAAAACATGTTTAATATATTTCGATACTTTCTTGATATACTTTTTTACACTTCCAAATGTCAGTATTTCGACACCTAAAGAATGTAATGAAAATTTTTCCTTTTTCTAATTTTGAACATCCAAGAGAGTCAAAAAGATACTTTTTAGTGATTGGATGAAAAAAAAAACTCTTCTAAATGCTGACAGGGTGTACATCTGTTGTTGCACATAGCATATACAAACTTGTATTTATAACATTATATTATATTTTTATACATATAATTTAGTTGTTTTAAAAAATACATGTTAAAAATTGTTACTTAAAAGAGGAAATTAAAATAAATTGCATATGTTGCATCTATTTTGGTACTCTACGCAAATAAGTGTTTCAGATTGGAATATTATTTGTCCATGTAACATAGAAGAAATATATTAAATTCACTAATTTCTATGCTAAATTTTTGTGGAACCTATTTCATTAGGGTTTCATTTTTATAAATAAATATAATCCTTATATCAAAAACAAATGAAACTAGTTTCAGAAAAATAAATTTATCAAATAATCCTGTAATCTTTTTCTTAATGTCCTATAAAATACACTTCAATTAATAGGATTAATACACATATTAGAATAAACATCATAAATATCAAACTTTCATGTAGGTAGAATATTAAAAATTCATTAATGTTTTCGATTTATCACTAATTCAATTGTATTAAATTTGTATCGTATTTTCGATATATGCAAGTTGTTTTTATCTATACTTCTGCTACATATTATTGTTTTTAAATAATAATAATGCCAAAAATTCTATTTTCAATAATATTTTAAAAATTAACACATATATATTAAAGTGCATCGATTAGTATAAAAACAAAAAAATGTTGCTAATCTAACCCCCCCCCCCCTTAAAACTAATTAAGGATTGATATATTATAAACTAATCCCCAAGATATTCCAATTCAATTATTTCATTTCCATGAGCTGAACCATTTTTAAAATACCTCCAGAAATGTAGTTTTCAATAAACCGTGTACACAATTTGTAACTTGTTGTCCGAAAAAGTTACAATATATAATAGGCACATGTCGACTAATACGTAATTAGTAAAATTTTTTTAATTAGATTTTATTCTGGGGAAATGAAGATTTTATTAAAATTTAAAATACTATTTTTTTAAAGATTTTAGAGCAGGGATGTCAATTTCATAGCACAATGGTCCGCCTAAGTTCATATGTATTCTTACGCTCTTTTATTTAGTCGTTGCTGAGAGTGCAAAGAGTACAAAATGCACTGGAAAAAAATATATGGAAAAAATTGTTTGGCAATCAATTTCTTTAATATTGATGTTTTAAGATTAGTTTGGAGGAATAGGAATTATATTTTTTATGGCAAAAATGCCTTAAAAAATATAATGTATATTATAATAAAGTACCATGTATAACTAACGTTTTTCATTTATTAAACCCAACTTTTCTTTAAGTGCAAATTTTTCACTCTCACTAACACAACTACATTTTTAGTCACTGACATCCCTATTTTAGAGCATCATTGGAATGGTCTTATACTATTGATATATTTTTCCATTTAATCCTTTAGTAACAAAGGCAATAGTTTTTGGAATCATCAGTACATAATAGGTTAAGTTAATTTCTATGACAAATAAATATTACAAGAAGAATACATTTGTCAAAAAACTATAAATTCATGTAAAATAGCTACTAAACTTCAAAGACTTTCGTTTATTCGATTACTTAAGAACTTATTATATTTTTTTTATGAATTTATTGTTATTTAAGTATAATAAATATTTCCATCCAACTTATTTGCAAAAATTGCTGATTAAATCTTTTGGGAACCAAATGAATAAAACTGAACCTTTTGCTTTTAAAGGGTCAATTATTTGTAATTTTCAATAGTATTATAATAAACCTTTCCAATGCTGCCTTAAAATCCTATATTGAAAAATGTCCGAAATATATACAATTACATGTTTTAGTAATGAAAATATGATAAATATATTAATAAAATCTTGATATTTCGCGAACTAATATTTTGAAGTTAATTTTCTTATAAAGATTTTTCTTATATAATGCTATTGAAAGAAATCCGTATTATAGAGGTGTTTTAAAAATGGTCCAGCTCACGTAAATGAAATCTTTCAGACGTAATATTTTCAGAATCATACAAGAACATACTAGTCTTCATTTCTAGAGGAGTTTATTTGCAACTATTTTTCGTAAAGCACTTTAATGTTTATAACATACATCAATATGTCTAAAATACAAATTGAATGTTATACGAAATAGTTAATGTTACCGAAAATCGTTGCGGCCACACCGATTTTTTTAACATTTTATTAAAATTTGTTTAATTAAAAAAATATGAATAAATTTTCCTATTTTATTTATTAATTTTAATAGACCAAATGGCCGTTCATGTTGCGTTAGTTAAAATTCGAAAAAAATTAATGTACATATATATACAACCTACACAAAGACATACAAAATAGAAATAGTTTTGATACTTTTTATGTTAATGAACCTAATCGCGAACATAATCCTTTTTTAATTTTGTTTTAACCTCCCTTTAGGATATTGAGTAAAAAACAAAGTATATAAAGATTTTTTATGTTTTTTTTTATTTTTTAAGGTCTTTAAAATTGTATTAAATTCAAATTTCGAAGAATTTTTAACCGTCGCTTTATTTCGATATTAGCTATAATAACAGCTACAAACTGGTATAATTTTTCACCGATTTCAATTAGCGCCTTGTACTTACATACAATAAGTTTAAATTCACTTATATTGCGAAAAAACAACAATTTTAACATTTTGGTTTACGACTTATTTAACGCTGATCAATGGTTGACATTTTATATTTAGAAGAATTAAACATATAAGCTAAAAGCCGTGATTACAGCATTCAAAGGATAGAAAAAAACTTGTTTATTTCTGCAGAATAATACAAACCACTTTCTTCCCATGCGTCATTAAAAAATTCAGATTTTCTTAAGACTGCTTCGAAATCCAGTTTCAAGTTTTTAAAAAATTTTGAAAAAATTTTTAAATTTCAAGAAAGTTGAAATCGAAATCTGTTATTTTTTAAACAAATTTTTATAAGGAATCATGTGCATATATCCTAAAACTAGGAAGTACATACTTTCGATTTGGTTTATCTTATTATGCAATAAAAAAATTTTTGTTGTACCCAAGTGGTTTAAAATAGTTTTTAACCGATTTTTACTATTTTTATATTGTTTAATAGATCCTTATTTATAGATTATGATTCCTTTACATTAAGTTGATATATTTTTACCACCGATGCAGATATAATAAATTTTAATGATTTTTTTAAAATTTTCTAAATTTTCTTTCCCTTTCCCTGACAAAGAAAAAAGTAGGGTTATATACAATGAAGCATGATAGAACTAAAAGCTGAAGCTGCAAAACATAATAAAATCAAAACTGATTTTATTTTAATTTCCTTTCTATAAAGTACTTTACAATAGTAATATTTGACCCATTACAACAAACGTTTTTTATTCATATATATACATATGTATTTTTATTTTTTTTTATTTTTTTATTTTCACAAACAAAATTCTTATGAATTTGGTTTTTATGAATGTCGATTGTACTCATGTTAGATTTATAACGTTTTCTCTACACTTGTTTTATTGTATGTCTTTTGTTACTATTTTCATGTAATGCAATTTAAGAAATTTGTGGTACATGTTTTATATTTTAACGCATTTCAAAGAGTTTTTAAGTGCTTTTAAATGAGCGCAAAGAAATATGTATACATGTAGATATTTGTACATATACGCCGCTCATGCAAACAGATATTTTTCACACATGAATACACATTGAGAAATAAATGTCGGAATTAGGGTTTGAGGTTTCCCGTAATATTTTTTTCCCTGGAAACGGAGAAAATTCAATTCTGGAAAGAAAGAGGCCATGATTTCTTATAAAGATTATTATTGTTATTATTTTTTAATAAAACTAATATATTTTAACGTATTTAATAATTGCAGTATTAAAAAGAATATTACTTATTTTTCTTTTTCTAAACAAATTTACGTACAATTATTCAATCAAATTTATTGTAAATAAAAATTATCAAAAATCTTCTATGAATAAAAAAAATGAAATATTCAGTTTTATTTCATTTCTAAAATTGAAAATAAAATAAAGAATAATTGTATTTAAGCTGAAAAAACAAAAACAAAAAAAAAAAAATATTTTCAAATTAGTTGAAGATTTTGAAAATTGATTTAAATTTTATAAAAATATATTCGAATACTTCTGTTTCAATATTTTCTAATTTGACTTGTTAACAAATGGAATAGTATTTAAATAATTTTATTCCAAATTATACAATAAAGGGTACAAAATGTTTTTAAACTATTTTGTTTCCAAAAATATAAATTGAATATAAAAATAATTTACTTTTAACAAATATTTTGAATTAAATTATTTACAAGAACAGCTATGAAATCTACAATAGAACTAAAATATCTAAAATTTTAACATGATAAAAATAAAGTTTATTTAAAATTTCATTTGAAACAATTTGTAGGTAAATTCGCTAAACCACAGATAAACAAAAACATAGATGTCTGAGAGAAAAATGGTCTAATTCAATAAACGAAAACCTAATTCATGTGATATTAACGTTTCCCTCAAATAACGTTCTAGTTGTATTATATGCGTAAAATTCTTACAAGTACCATGTTTAGAGTAAAGCCATTCTTTTATTTATATAAGGTGTTAAAAATATCAAAATATTTGCTATAGAATTTTAAAAGTATGAGAGTCCTTAATTTCCCATTTTCCTGGGAAATTAAAAAAAATCCCGAGATTCCCGAGAGTATTTTGACGGGAAATCCTGGTATTTCCCACGCGGGAATTTTCGGACCCCAAACCCTAGTCGGAATACTTAATTAAAAATTTTATAAAGCGATGTATACTTCCAAATTCATTCTTCTAATATTTTGTATCCCAATAAGTTTAAAACTTGAAAGATTAGCATACATTTTTTAAGTGTTATGTGATGTGTAAATAACATTATTTTAATAATATTTTGGCATCATGCTAATGTTTATAATTAATTTTAAATTTAGAATTAATGTTTAAAAAGAGTGCTTAATACTCGAACGTTGCTAAATATAAAATCACAAAATTTCTGATTTTATTTAAATTATGCATAACTTATTTTGTTATTTTATTACAAAAAAGAGTGTACAAAAAGCTGATAAAGTTAAAATATATTTTTTATATTCTTGCATTCACATGAATTGAAGTAATACCTTTATAATTAATTTTATTAAATTTTGTGATTTTTTTTTTCAAGAAAAAAATATTTCTAGTAACACTCATGCACAATGCTGTTAAATAATGGAAAATTTTAATTTACGACTGATAATAAAAAGGAGAAAACTCAAAGGACTAAAAATCAATGAAAACAATGAAAATATAAATTTAATGTACCATGGAGTTTAGTGGAAGGAAATTCTACATTTGTTTTTGTTATGTTAAGCAATCTGACTACAAAGAATTTGCTTGCCGATCTTTTACTAAAATATTCTCTTTTTATTTAAGTTTCTTTTTTACACTTGCATAGCTTCAAAATATTCCAAATATGTCCCTGGTTATTCAAATCCTATACAATATTTGATAAAAGAAAACTAGCCATAAAAAAAGGAAAAAAGTAAAGTTGAATTTTTGTGGTTTCAAGTAAGATATAAATTAAAAAGAATCATAACAATTATTTATTAAAAAATATTTATTTTCCGTAATTTTTTATATTATATATTGTTAGGGTATTACGTACAAAATTATTCGTTTGATTATGATATCGTATTTAGTAATTGTTGTTTTTTATATATTGCATTTATTAAATCGATGTCAAAGGTATTTCAAATTTGCAACTACAAGCAAAAAAAAAAAAAACATGGTACTATTACGGAAACAATATTATATTCTCAGAAACAATCGGGAACAAATTATAGTTGATTTCAATAATATTGCGTTCGTGATAATAATGCTTATGTTTAAGTTTAATTATATTATGGTCACCGCAATTAAATATTTTAATAAGTTTCACTCAAACATATTATATGTTTACCAAAAACAAACTACTATAATAGTGCAAATATATTTTTATTTCTATAACTATAAAATGTTAAAAATAAATAAAATAAGTTAACTTTTTACAAGTAGAAGTAATATTCATAAAAAACATGATTTGTTTGCTTTTAACCATATTTTGTTTCTAACAAATATTAAATGCTTTTTTACAACTATATTATATTTAAACCCAATAATTTTATGTTAAATGTTTTGCTCTAATAAAAAACCAAATTGATTTAGTTTATATAAGACTAAAAATAAGTAGGGCAGGTTTGATTACATCGTACAAAAAAATCAAAAAATTTTCTCACACATGATAAATGCCATACACATGTGAAAAATAAACATAATATAGTATAACTGTGTTTTCAGTTTTTCATTTTGTGTTCGTTTTTCATTTTTAAAGGACTGTGCGAGGTCAATTTTGTATTATACTACTTTTTAATTGCTTTTATAGCTCGACATGGGTATCAAATCCAGGCATTAGATTGGATTACATTTTGTTAAAATAATCCAAATAGAGGTTGAAAAAAACATCCTTCTAATATCTAATCCTTTAATATCCTTGAAAATTTCCAACAAGTAATTTCCAAAATAATATAATTATGTTAAAGATACTAACATCCAGTTTTAAGTAACTTTAATAACTTTAACTTTAATAAATACAACGATTTGAAAATTATTCTTAAGAAAAAAAGAACAAATTTAATTTTCATTTTATTGAGATTTCGAGCATACCAAGCCAAGATAGTCATTTTTGAAGCCATTGTATTTAAATTTTATGTAATTCTTACTTTAAGTGTAGTATGATAACATTATTTGGAAGACTTTAAAATATATTTGAAAGTACAAACGAAGATAAGTTCAGTACTTCTATTTATTTAATTTTAAATTTTCACAAACGAAATAATTTATGCGTCTTAAAGCGACATTCTGAAATTGGTGTTGTATTGGAGATATGGTCAACTATAGACCGATCTTTAATAGCACGATTTATACTCAAATACAAAATAATCATGCCAAATTTTATTTCGATACTACATACATTTTTATGTTATTTAAACACGTTTAAATAATTTTCGGGCCTCAAATGAAAATTATGGTCAATTATGCAGCCAAACTCTTGAAATTTTATAGTACATCTAATGCCGATAAAAATCCCATCTACATCGAATTTCACATAAATATTTGCAAATTCCACACAATCCTGATCACTTAAGCATCCGGGAAACATTTGTAGGTAAAATAATGGAATATAGGTATAAAAACGATTGTGCCAATCATCATTAAATGCTATTTAAAATGACAGCATATATTTCGAAAACAATATTTACATTAACACTGACAAAACATTTTTAAAATTATATAAAATTTAAACTTATGAAGCTAAAAGAAAAAATTTTGTGGGATTCGGAAATTTTATTATGTTGTTTTTAAAACTAATATAATTGCAAAATAATATGTTGGACAATCTCGGGAATATTCGAGAATAAAATATTTGAAGGCTGTTTTTGACATAATACATGCCCGAGGGTTAAAACAAAAAATTATTCTGGAATTTCTAAATAATATTCTATCATTTGATACTCATATCAGCGTTGGTAATTAACTAAAAGATTTTAAAATAATTTATAAAAAAATAATTCATTTTCGAATTTCAACGGATATTCAAATTCAAACGGATATTATAACACCAAATGAAAAACTGAGTATGTAGTCCTATCACAAAATTTCTCTACTTTCATATGTATATGGTTTGGTTCATGTATGAAAAATGCTGTTGCACGGTGTTATATCGGCGTGAGATATTTATTAACTATTAAATAATTTTTTAGTAAAAAAATATTTCACTTTCCGCAGCATATAATGGAAAGATTAAGCAATTAATGAAAATATAAATTTTATATATTTTTTGTTTTTATATTAAAAGTGGGTCTGGAAATTTATTATGATGAATTTAGATCATGATTTGATAATTCTTTATGATATATTTTTTTAGTATTATATGAACAAATCTGAGCATATTTATTATTTTTGACCATAATAATTTTTATAACGAATTTGTAATCTCTTGTATATGGAGGGGAAAAAATGTTTCAAATTCTCGGTCTCACATTCGTGTAGCATTTTTAGTTTTAGACTAATTCAACAAATTTGGATAGAGGTGGTTCAAAGGTGATTTACACCTTTTTGAATTTCACAGTTTATTACCTTTCTAAGATGATCAAAATAAAAAAGAATAAACAAATTAACCAATAATGAAGTAGTTATTATTATTATTATTATTATTAATTAATTACAGTGTTGTGAGCATTTACTTAAAAGTAATATAACAATTAACATCTAAATAAATAAATAAGGAAACTGCTAATATCACAGTATTAGGGAAAAGTTGTCAAAAAAACCTTGTACATACTTAAACACAATGAAGTACTTACTAAAACGAATTTAAAGTAAAAAACTTAATTTTGAACCAAAATTAAGTAAAATAGTAAAATAAGAGTTCAAGCAAATTTGAGAGATAGAAACAATATAGTTTCATCTAAGTGTCAAATACATCCTGTCAAAATTTGATAATCAAATGTGATCACGATTAAAGGTCAGAAAAATCTTTCATTTGCATATAACAAAAATTTTTCTTTTGCATATAACTCACATACGTATTTTGATGCTATTACAGCATTTATGGATCGTAAAGTTTTATTTTTTAAATTTATTTATTTTTTTTTTTTGCATGATTTTGCTAATAACAGGAATGGATAACAATTTAGGAAAATATTGGTAATATTAGGCGTAATTTCATTACTTTACGGAAGAATTTCACGTTTTTTCATTCATTTAATTTCTACAGTAATTTTTTATTGAAGTATATAAGCAGTGTTGTCAGTTAGTTTAGACAGTATAAGGCCAAATCTAGCCTCAAAATGTTCATTTCAGCTTCTATCTTTTTCCTAGCCTTTTTCGATTCTTAAAATTGCTTTAAAAATAATTTCTTATTTGATATTACTAATTTTATTTTAAAAAATCAATCATCTAATCATTTTGTGTATTAATTCTCACAAAAACAAAATCGAGATTATTTATATTTAACAAAAACTTTTTTCTGCAGTGCACAGTGGGGCAGAATCGAAATTTTTTGGAAATAAATCTGTAATTTCTGATCGGCTGGTTGGATTTTCATGAAATTTGGTACAGGCATAGCGGAGGAGTGTACAATGTTAAGTTTGAAAGGGGGGCACAACAAACCGCTCAGGGGCGGAGATAAGGGGGCTCAAAGTTAGGTACCTCTGACATAAAAAATTTTTAATCGCTTGCCAAATTTTTGATTCTCGTCCGATTTCAAATATTTTTATATACTGTTGTAGGCCCTGATAAGACCTATAAAAAACATGCTTATATGTCCTATTTATCTTTTATAGTTTTCAAGTTTTTTTGCGTTTGAATTTTTAAGCACCATAATTTTGTATGTTCTTGGTCCAGTTTTTTTCATATATATCCTAGCATTTCCTACCGATTTTATTAGTTTTTTTCCCATCTAGTTTAAGAACAAAATTATCTATTGATTAAAAAAAACTGAAGTCGATATCTTTACCGAGTCCAAAAATAAACGATTTTGAATTTGAAAATTCCAAAAAAGACGCCTTTTTGTGTTTTTTTAGCCGAAAAAGTATCTACACTCTTTTCTATCTGAAATAAAATTTTCTTTAGCAACATAAAATAATTTTACACTTTCTTGAAAGGCAACTTCACAGAGATGACTACAAGATAAAACACAAGCACAACAACTAAATTGGTCATGGTACATACCATCACGAATTCGACCCATTTTATATGAAAGTTTTGATTTTAGACCATATTTGCTCAAATCCCAAAGCACGAATCGACAAGCGGAATATATTTTAAGAATCTTCAATATGTTGTTAAATGTTTTAAATCAAAATCTACGGGACTTAGGAAAAATGTGGATTCTATAGACAAAAATGTAAAAAATCCCATTTTTGGGAATTTTGATTAGTTTACTTAGGAATTCAGGAAAACCCTACCCCTGATTGAAATTTGGTTCACGTGCTTTTATTTATATTAATAAGATCCACATTTCTTGCAAATTTCATTAAGATATCTTTATAAACAAATATGTTATCACAATTAAAAATTTGTATTTTCTCAAAAAACCCCAAATTGGGCCTTTTGTTTGGTTTATTTCTAAATAGATAAAAAAGAGTGTAGATACTTTCTCGGCTAAAAAAACACAAAAAGTTGTCTTTTTTGGAATTTTCAAATTCAAAATCGTTTATTTTTGGACTCGGTAAAGATATCGACTTCAATTTTTTTTATTTAATAGATAATTTTGTTCTTTAACTAGTTAGGAAAAAAACTAATAAAATCGGTCGGAAATACTAGGATATATATGAAAAAAACTGGACCAAGAACATACAAAATTATAGTGCTTAAAAATTCAAACGCAAATAACTTGAAAACTATAAGAGATAAATAGGGCATGTAAGCATGGTTTTTATAGGTCTTATCAGGGCCTACAGCAGTATATAAAAATATTTGAAATCGGACGAAAAACAAAAACTTGGCAAGTTATTAAAAATTTTTTATGTCAGAGGTACCTAATTTTGAGCCCCCTTAGCTACGCCCCTGAGGGGTTTGTTGTGCGCGGCTTCCAAACTTAACATTCTATACTCCTCCGCTACGCCTATACCAAATTTCATGAAAATCCAACCAGCCGATCAGAAGTTACAGATTTATTTCCAAAAAATTTCGATCCTGCCCCACTGTGCAGTGTTTCGTTCTTCAAATAAAAAATAGATAATTATATGGACTTCGATTTAAAATTTATTTATATATAAAAAAGTCTTATAAAAGCGAAAAATCACCGAAAATTTTGGCAATGCTTAATTAAAAAGGAATTATATTTCAAAGCTAATGAAATATCACTGTAAAACATTAGGTAAGTTTTCACAGGAAATGTGACCAAAATTTGCATTGGAATTTTTTGGACAATTTTTATTGGGTCATTTTACGTTCTATGTTTTATTTATAAATTTATTACAATATCTTAAAAAAGTATCAAAAACTAATGAACGACAAAAAAAAAATAAGTTTTTAATTAAAAAAAACTTTTTTCTGACTATTTTTTTGTGACATTTAGCGATTTTTGACCTCCTTTAAAGTTCAATATAGCCTAATTTTTCCTCACCTCCTTGCAAGACTGTTTACAAGTTATCTTTATTGCTCACCCATATGTCTACAAATCTGAAAAATAAAGACAAATGCGAGACTAAATAATATAATTTTTGTGTTAATGCGGCTATTAAAAATATTACATATATATATATATATTTATATATGAGATGAGCGCGTTCAAAAAATATAAGATTTTTATTTAAATGTAAATAACATGTAAGTTAAAAAATCAAACATTTTAAATAACATATTTAACGAAAAGTGCATTTAAAAAAATACAATTGCAATAAAATGCATTTTTAAAAAATCTTTCTTATTTTTAAAATTTTTATGTTGAAGCCGATATAAGCAGAATTCAATCGCATTTTAAGTCATTAAAATTTACAAAGCCTCTCCATTTAAAGTTGCATACGTTTGAAATTTTTTTGGTTTTTGAAAAAGTGAAAAAGCGAATAAAATCTCGTGTTTTTGAAATTTTTCAAGACTGAAAACTGAAATCTATAAGTGATTTAATAGAGTTTGTGTATACAAATTTTTATGGCAATTGTAAGGCACCAGTTAAAAAGAAATCTCATTTTTCGATCATGCTTTCATGGAGTTGTCGATATAGGTTTTTAACCAGTGTGTTTGAGGTACACTTTTAATATGAAATGTAACATAATTACAGCTATTTCAAACGTTTGGTTTTTACTTGCTCTGTTTGAAGAGACTGTAATAAATTGAAGGTGCGTAATTTTGTGAAATTTTAATTATCATGGAAAAATATTAAAGATTCGGCACAGTAGAACATATTATTCAAACTTGTTTAGTTTTTAATGAATTCATGCTTCTAATAGTATAAAAATTGTGCAATTGAACCGATATTTGCGCTATCGTATTGTAAAATTATACATTATTAGTTCCACATCACTTATTATTTATTGGCGTTGATGTCATTTCATTTTATAATATTTTTTAAGGTAGTCATCATTTATAGTAATCCAACAGATGCAGCTTTTGGATATATTTTTTATTATTATTTTTTATTACTCTACGAAAATTATCTGAAAGAGAAATTCGAAATCAAATGCTACTGTGAGTTTTTGAAAAACTCATATTGTAATTATATCACACGCCTTACAGCGAACCTCGCTTAAAAATCATAAACGGAGTATTAGCATAAATAATCCGTAATTATCACTCATTTGCTGCAACAAGGTCATAAGTCAAAAAACGCAAATTTCGAGTTAACATAAGGCACAGTAAATAGAGTGTTTTATTAACTAATAAAGTCTTGTGTAGGAGTTATTTGTGTTTCACGCAGGACTGCGATAAAAGCATTTTGTCTTTATTAAATAGTCTGTTGTTTATCACCTGTAACAACGCATAGTGCACTGCAGTGTGCGATCCCAAAAATAAAAGAGATAAGATATGTACAGGTCAAAAGTGTACACAATCCTCTCATATAAAAATCTTTAAAATAGATTCAAATATAACGAATCAGGATCATTTTCAGAAATACTCATGCCCGCGGTGTCCAATTTTAGGACACTATAGACCTGCCCCCGGTGAGTCTATGTGGTCAAGCTCAAAACTTAAACTCGCCTACACCTCTACTATCACTATGTGAAGTTTCATTGAAATCGGACCAGCCGTTCCGAGACTGCAAAATTATTTCCATTTCATTTCTTAGATTGCACACCATGTATTTTATTTGCGCATCGGATAATGTAGACAATATTGTAAAGTTATCTATAAAAGTGATTAAATTTGACCATAATATTATTTTCATTCAAAATTATTAAAAAAAAAATATATATCAACTTGAAAACCAAAAATGCGTCTCCTGAAAAAAAAAAAACATTTTTTAAGTTATGACGTTGTTGCAGGAAATGAGTGATATATACTGTATACGTAATTCTTCTATTTATTTAAAACTGCAGTATTTTACGAGACTCCCAATTAATATATTTCATCATTTCAGATAAATAAACTAAATGCATACTTCAGAATTTCTCAGTATTCTTTAGCAACTAACCTCTTCTAACCTTCAAAAACTTACACGTATTTACAATTCTATTGAACTAGGCCATGGTTTTAAAATATAAACATAATTAGTAACTCAACACATAATGGGTGTTTTTCTGTGTAAATATGGACTTCTATTACATTAAATTACATGTACGCATACATACAAATATCTACAAAATATGCTTAAGTTTTTTTTTTCTCTGTACATTTGTTTCTGCCTAAACAGTTTATTTTAAATAAACACAACTTGTAACTACAAGTACATACTCGTGCATGTATAAATAAGTTCATTAATTATAAAAAATGATTAACGTGAATAACTATCGCAAATTTATATATGTAATTTAATTTGCATTAACACCTCTCTAACTGTGGCAAAGTTAATTAGGTGTGTCTGGTTTTGTTAATCATTATAAATTGTACGATAAAATTTAGCAAATTAAATATTTAATCTGCTCACATACTTGCACCTGCACTCTTGCATTACTGAATAAATAATTTTGTAACAACTTACATTATAATATAAATATAATAACTTTATGGACAATTAAAACGAAATTAAACGTTTGGTCAATGGTTTGACATAAAATATGTTGGAATGTAATATTTTTAATAAAAAATCCTAACGAAAATTTATATAGCATAGCGACAATCTCACAATTTGATTAGTTTTAAAAATCTCTTTTTAGAATGTCTTTGTAGTTAACAATATTTTCTAATATCTTAATTATTACGATAAAGGAAAGTAGTCCTTAGAAAGTCCAATATTTCGGACCCAATTATCTAACATCTTTTATTAAGTAAACGCTATAATTGTCAATCTTATAACAGAAATCTCTTTTGAGGAAAAAAATAGGAATAGGAAAAATAGGATTTGGACTTTGAGTCACAAGCTATAAAAACGTTATATGTTAAAAAGAAGTATTTTTGAAATAAAGTTATTTCATTCAATTTAAACAGAATTTTTAATATTTTATTAGAAAAAAATTTTTATAAAAAGGACCTGTCAAAATTGTGTGTTTTTATCTTCGTGAAGCATTTTATTTCACTCATGAAAAACGATTTTAACTAAAGTATTGTATCTCAAATAGTTATGAAATATTAAAAAAAAAAAATATTAAAGTTTTTTACGATAGGTAGGTTATCAGGTTATGTGATTATGTAATTATATTACAAGCAGCAAAATACATTTAAAAAAAATTAACAACTTTGCTCAACCCATAACCTTATTTATAGATTATGTGGTTATCTGTTTATTTATAGTGTTAGAAAATAATAATTTGTTGTTTGTAATATAACCACATAAATACATAAACTGATAAACAGCCTATCGTGGACATTCTTGTTGTGTTATTTACATGAATATGTTAAGGACTTTGAAGTTTTATTAACTGAAACTTCATAAAAAATCTAGCTCTACTTCGCCTTTACGGTTTGGATTTTGACATATCGATGGATTATCTTTAACAGCTTTTGTGCAGTGGTCATATCATAGCTTCAATAGGCGCGCTCTCTTGTTTTAGAAACATGATCTGTTCTTTCGATGGATTGTAAAGGTTCTCATTCCATATCAGGAGCAAGAGATACTTAATCATTACCTCTTCAATATCCATTAAAAACCTTTAATATTCTTAGATAATTTTTGTTGTGAAGAGTTTGTCAAATATATATACATATGATTGGCAACCTATGTGCATCCAGAAACACTGCTTGGAAAAGTTCCAGCTTTTTGAAAATTTCAAGTCTATCACTATGCCATTAGAAGTTGACAAAAAAAAAAAAAAAAAACAAAGAATTGTTAGTCCCACGCAAGACTTCGACTTTATAAACTTTCTAGTGGGACAACGGAAAGTAAATGGTGTCATTTATTCGTATATAACATTTGAGCTAAGTAGACGTGTTTTATTTTTAATCCGAGTTAAATCGTTATTTTAATGATAATGTCGGTCAAAAATATAAATTACACCCGTTCAATACATAATACGCGAATGGACGTGATTATTTTTATAAAATAATTTAAATAATAAAAAAAAAATAATATAATATTATAATCTGTGCCACTTATTTTATATTTCTTTGTGTGGTTAATTGTGTTAGTTGTGTAATCTCAATTAAAATAAAGAGCACGTGTTAATAAAAATATTTTCATACACTTTTTATGAGTCTCTTAAACGCAAATACTAATGAGCGAAGGCTTAGTATTAATGGCTGAAATGCATATGTGATTGTAAATGTTGGTGATAATTTAACAAATAAACAAACAAAAGAATTGATGGCAGTTTGTATTTAACCGGCCATCCAGTCAATCGTGCTCGTTCCTGCTCCCCCGCTTTGACGACAATTAATGAATGTTCAACAAAAGAAAGCAAGCCAGCTTTTAATAGAAAGTTACCAGAAAACAACAATCTTTTATTTGCGCCTGAAGTTATTTACCTAGCATAATATTTACCTATCAACTTCAGAAAAGAAATCATTGACAGTAAGTACAGATACAATTAACCAGTTAAGTGCTATACCCAAGATTGGTGCTACATTCAAGATTGCTATACCCTTTAAGTAATGACAATAAATCCCAAATTCAAGTTGAAATGGATTGATACTTTACAGTTTTAAAACGAGGACGAAGCCCTAAGTGCTCGAAAATAGCACCTTTGGAAAAATTATCTAAGGATAGTAACTATGATAAACCGAAAACTAAAAATCGTTTTTCTATTTTGCAATGTGAGGACAATGAACCCGCTAGTACATTTAGGCCAACCAAATCACCACCTATTTATATAAGAGAAATAAATTCGAACACTTTGATTCGAAATTTGACCTCATTGATTGGTGAAAACTACTTTTATGTGATCCCCATTAAAAGAGATACAATACATGAGACCAAAATGCAGGTAAATAGTGAAAACGATTATCGTAATTGTGTCAGATTTCAAAACCCATAAGAAAAGTTTCTATACTTATCAACTGAAAGGTAGCAAGGGTCTACAGATTGTTATAAAGGATATTGACTCTAGTGCTGAACCTGTTAAAATCAAAAAAAAGTCTGGAGGACGAAGGCTTTAAGATTAAAAATGTTAAAAACATTATAAATCATTAGAAAATCCTCAACCGCTCTTCCGCGTAGAACAAGAACCTCGGTGATATGAAACTCACCCTATATACAACATAAAATATTTATTACACCGCAAAATTCCTGTATAAGAAGAATATGGTCATCCAAGGCTTATTGCAGATTGCCACCCGTATGCGTTGTTTTTGGAAAGTTTGGATGATTCTAAATTGCAAAAATGTGGTAATTGTAGAGGAAACCATACTGCAAACTACAGAGGCTGTCTCGTATACTCAATCGTTAAAAAATCAACCATTATATATCCTCAAGATAAATAATTACCCCAGTTACAACAGCCCTCTGACAACAAAACCTCGTACGCAAACATTTTTAAGAACAACCAATCCTTACCGCAGGACTATCAACATCAGAATAAATTTAATCACAATATGAACCCAGAGTCAAGAGAGCAAATGCCCGCTTTCAATTTTACACGGCTAGAAGCTACAATCGATTCCCTCATTCAATCAATAAATAATTTTACAAATTCAATGAGCAATATGATGCAAGAAATACTTAAAATGCAATCTATGTTATTGCAAGCTGTGATGAACAAATCATGAACTGCCTAAAAATAAGTTTTTGGAATGCCACGGGCATTCGCCAACACAAAAATGAACTCGAATATATTCTTAAAAGTAATGTAGAAGCTTATTTAGAATAAATGGATGTGCTTTTTATGACACTAAAGATCCAAGAGATAGAGCATTTTAATAAAAGCACGTATCAAACACTACTTAATGTGTGATCTTGGCGAAGATTATCTTCAAGCTACAACAATCTGTATTGATGATTGTTATAGAAACTTAGGTTTTCAATTTCAGAAAATCAATGCGAAAATTTTTACAAATCACTAGGACCTCGTTTCCTGACAGCTGACGATTATAACGCTAAGCATATATTCTAAGGATCATGACTTATAACCCCTAAAGGTCGTGTTTTGTTTAATACAATTTATAAAATGGGTTTCAATGTTATTTCGAGCGGAGAACCAACATACTGGCCTACTAAAGTAAATAACATACCGGATGTCATCGATTTCGCTGTTACGAGGAATTTACCAAGGGAATTAATTCATGTTAAATCTTCATTAGAATTATCTTCAGATCATTCACCCAATTTTGTTACTATATTGAACCCCGAGAAATTGTGTACCCCACTGTTACCTCATCGATATCTAACACTAGAATAAACTGGTTGAAATATAGAAAATATATTATCATTCATTGCACGGAAAATATATCGCTGAGAACACCAGAAGATATCGATCTCTCTCAATAATTTCGAAAAAGTTTAAAACTTGCTGCTCAACATGCTACTCTAACCCACAGACAAAACAAATATAATAGAATTTATTCTGTGGATGTCGAACGGCTCTTGTCTGATAAAAGAAGAGTTCGAAGAGAGTGGCAACTCCACAGATCCCCTCAACTCAGATCGAAGCTAAGAGAATGCCAAAAGCGCCTTAATAAGCTAATAGAATATCAAAAAACTGGATCAATTAATAAATATTTGGAGAACCTAAATGCTACCGAGTATTCGAATTACTCACTATGGCGAGCTACGAAAAATTTGAAAAGACTAGTTACAAGTATACATTCTCTTCGTAATACAAATGGAGGCTGGGCAAGAAATGACAGCGAAAAAGGGAATCTGTTTGTTAGTCATCTAAAGAACGTGTTTTCCCCAAAATTTTTCAGATGACATAATGGAGTTGCAACCTGTTGTACCCCTTTTTAGAGCAGTTGAACCACTTTGTCTTGAGATTCTAGAGATCGACAAGGCTATTGTTGATATAAACTCCAAAAAAGCACCTGGTATTGACAAAATCAGTAACAAGATACTTTTGGAGCTACCCCGGATAGCAATAAGAATAATACTTTTTATTTTTAATGCTATATAACGCCTTGAATATTATCCACCAGAATGCAAGGTCTCATTGGTTACAATGATACCTAAGTCCGGAAAAGATCGAACTAAAGTGGAATCGTATAGGCCTATTAGCCTATTGTCTAATATATCAAAACTGTTTGAGAAGGTATTAATGAAAAACTTGAAACCAATAGTGAATAGTTGCGATTGTATTCCAACACATCAATTTGGCTTTAGAGAAAAACATAGCACCATAGAACAAACTCACAGACTTATAAATTTTATATCTAAGACGTTTGAAGAAAAGAAATATTGCTCTGCTCTCTTCATAGACGTTTCTCAAGCCTTCGATAAAGTATGGCACAAATGATTATTATTCAAAATTAAACAAAATTTACCCACAAATACACATAAACTGTTGGAAAGCTATTTAACTCGAAAGTTTGTTCTTCAAGAGGTAGACTTTTTAAGCTCACCACAGTCCATTGAAGCTGGTGTACTCCAAGGCAGTATACTGGATCCGTTTTATTTAATATACACTTCTGATATGCCAACTAGTAGTCGAACCCATATATCAACATTTGTAGATGACACAGCTATTCTAGGCGTTCATGAAAACCGCCAAAAAGCATCTAAATTTTTGCAAGATAATATGCTCTATCTAGAAAAATGATTGAAGCAATTGAGAATAAAAGTCAATGGACAGAAATGTATACATATTACGTCCACGTTAAGGAGAGATTCGTGCCACCCAATCCTGATAAATAATCAGATTATACCCCAAAAAAAGGAAGTAAAATATCTTGGAATGCATCTAGATCGACGGCTTACGTGTAACACATATAGATACAAAATTAACCCAAATGAAGTTAAAATAGCTTCAAATTAACTTTTCAAAATTAAGTCTAAACTGCAAACTGTTGATCTATAACTCAATTATAAAGCTATCGTGCTATGGTATCCAACTATAGGGCACGGCAACAGCTTCAAATGTTTAAAAATTCAAAGACTCCAAAATAAAATACTACGAATGATAACTGCAGCTCCCTGGTATTTGAAAAATTAAAACATTCACAAGGACCTTAGTGTTCCTCTTGCTAAAGATGAAATAAAAAAACATGCAGATTTGTATTTGAGGAAGCTTGAAGTATACCCTAACCTACTAGCTCGAAACATAATGAGAAGCGATGTCTACAGTACAGCGATGTCCCTTAATTTTGTGAAGATTCAATAAATAAATTTAGATGAAAAAAAAAAATTATTCATCAGTTGAGTAGTATGTAATTTTTGTTGGCAATAAAATATATTGTGATCTTTAACGAAGATAAAAAAATAGTATAAACAAAATTAATATGTGTTTTGATTTTCATACATTCTTTTTAAACATATATTTCGACATTACGTCATTAGAAAACCGTGCAACTCAATACCAATATATTTAATTTATGGAATATATTAAGCAGGACATAATTATAGTTCGCCCATTAAAATGTTAATGACTGATTCATATAAAGTTACATTTGCACCGAATTTAAGTAAATAAAACTTTTCTGTACAAAATTTAAGAGACTCACTAAAATATCGTGAAAAATAAATGGTGAATATAATATAATTTTATTTCCACATTACTCTAAATAAGAATTATTATATTCCTTTTGCAAACGATTGGTAATAATTGTTTCTCATCATCAGAAGAGGTATCAGTAGAGCCATTTCCAGTTTAGCATTTTTAAGGCTAAATCTAGCCTCTTTATTTTGCTTTTAGCCTCAAAATTTTCGCTTAAGGTTCTAACTTTTTTATTCTTAAAATTGCCTTAAAAAGGGCTAAAATGTAGTATTTCAACAGCGAATTTTTTTTTTTTTTTGCAGAATCATCCACTTAAGCATTTTATTGTATGTATTTATTCGCATAAAAAATCGAGATTATGTATATTTAATAAAAAGTGCCTTAATTCATTTTGTGGAATTATAATTCAAAAATTATGAAAAATCGCTTCAAAATATTGGGCAATATTTTATATGAAATATAGCTCAAATCTATATGGGAATTTTTGCACGATTTTTCCTTAAGTTAATTTGCTGGATGTTACTTATAAATTTATTACAGTTTCTTTAGAAAAATATTAAGAACTAATGAGAACAACAAAAAAAAAAATAAGTGTCAATTTTTTCTTATTTTTGGGGCATTTTTTTAAAGTCTAATTTAGCCTCTTTTTTTCATCTTCTGGCATCACTGTCTATGACCAAAATGACCGAATTGCTGTTGATATTCATCATCATCATCTGAGGAAAAGTTAATAACTCTTCACATCTTGTTTCCATTTTTAAAACGTAGACTTTTCCAAATTAAAACAAAAACCACATTTGTGAGTTTAAAGGTTTGTATTGCTATATGTTATATGACTTTGGTCTAACAACTTTGAAAAAAAATTTATTTAGACTTTTGTTTTGTTTTTGTAGAACAAAATAGCACTTCATAAAAAGTCTAAATTGATTTCAAACTAAATAGAGAATTAAACTGATATTAAAATATTGCACCTATTGTTCAGGCCTTCAAAATAAGGTTGAATTTCATTTTCTGTTTCATTACTTTGCTTTCATAATTATCACTACTATGATTCACTCTTTATTTTATCAAATAATAATAATAATAATAATAATAATAATAATTGTTTAACAGATATTTTCACTAAATAGTTTAAAATAAAAACAACAATTAAAAAAATATATTTTTTTAAAATGTAGGCTCAAAATCGTGTATGTTGGGTCTCGAATGGTTAAAATTTAAAAATTAATATTTTTTATTATATTTGTTCAAAATTGTAACAGAAAATATTGGACAAAATTGGACTTTTTTCCCTTACACTTCGGGTTCAGTTTAGTTCTTAAATTAATATTAAAAAATTAATTATAATTTATTTATCTAAATACATATATTCTATATATGTACAATGTATATTGTACACACAAATTTAAGGTTAATCATCCGATATATAAAGTCTTTAATAAGCAAGAGTTAATATCATATTTAAACATAGGATAACAAATTTCTTTATATAATTTATATAATGCAAACAATTGCTAATGAAATTTCTCATATATTTATAAATTAGAAACAAATGTGCAGAATATGAACACAAAATGATTAAATGTTTTAAAATACATATTTGTGTATTTTTCTTTTTTTTTTTTTTCTTTTTGAAATTTGCACATCCTTAAATCTTTTAGTCCTTTAACAAGGAAAAATTTATCGCGAAAATTATAAAAAGTAGTAATTTTTTTTTAAACCTTTAGCATATACATTTTGCAAAAATTTAAACTGCCCTGTAATGTCTTGTAATTTTATTCCAAAATAAAAATTACAAAAATTTTAAATTTTTTTTAAAAATAAAAAATTTTTTCCAAAGAAAACATAAATGTTTCGAAGAGACGCAAAAAGGCGCAGATTTTTTTATAGGAGAAGAAGCAAATTTCCGATGATATCCTAATATATGAACCATTTAAACGACTTCAGCTGAATTCACAATTAAAATTAAAAAATTTTCATTAAATGAATATAATTTTAGAAACTCTTTAAATTGGAAATCTTTAGTACTTGCAAAGAATTTTGGTAAAATATTTTTATACAAAGTATCATTAGGAATACTTGAGGTTAAAAATTTAGTTATTATATTTTACTTTTTTAAATTTATTACAAGAAATAAGATTTTAAAATATTCCCATATTTGGTTTTTCTCTTATTTCGTAAAAACAGAATTAAAACTTTAAGTTCAACCATAAAATACAGGAAAGTTATAAACCGTAAAACAGTTGCCGAATTTATAAATTTTAACTTTGATTTAGGCACAAATTTTGGTACATTTCAAAACACTTTGCAACGCAGGGGAAATCAGCTAGTTTTAAATGAAACGAGACATTTCTATTATAAAATTTGTTGTCGTCTACTATTTTTTATACATTTAAAATTAAATCTTATTTTAAAATTTTAATAATTATATTTTTAAAGGATCAATTTCTTTTCTTTACACAAATTTTGTTATCGAAAATAGAAAAAATAAAAAAATACCTTAAGAATCTACAGATCATTAAAATTGCACAGTGGGATAGAAATGCCAAAATTGGCGCCTAATTCAGGGAAGGGGAATAGAGTTTTATTTATAATTTTTCTTTAATAATTGCTCATTAGTACATCAAAAAAATATTTTTTGATTTTATAATTTTTTAGCTTAAGCCACTGCCTATTCGTGCATCAATAACCAACACTTCAGCTAATATGTAGATCGCCATTTTAAATATAACTTAATGAAATTTGGTATGTGATCTTTTTTGAGCCGAAAATATAAAATTAGCAAATAAATATACATTAAATTCATAACTGAACAAAATTCGTACCGCAAATTTCATAAGGATCTGTCCATAATTGACCACAGTTTCCATATAAGGCCTTTCCAATATTATTTCACAATAACTTTTGCGCATTAAAGTAATTTCATAATTTACTACTTTAACTTTCTTACTCGTTTTCAAAATTTTCATAAAATTCTACATAGTTCTCCATGTAAATAAAGCAAATAAATAAGATAAATTATTTTGTTTTTTATTTGGAAAACAAGCATTTGGATTTTTTTTTAATTTTTTTCCTCCAAAACGTAAAAAATCTGCAAAATGTTTTTTTATGGATTTTTATACTACACATATTTGCGCAATTGTATCGGTGTATCGATGTATGTCGTAAAAATTTTTAAATTAATTTGTTTTAGCTTTCAAAGTTTTTGTTTGAAAAATAGGATACGAAATATATATATATATATATATATATATATATATATATATATATATATATATATCTATATATATATATATATATATAGCTCTCCTTCCAAAGCTTCCAAAGTGATTAAAAAAAAAATAAATTATAGTACTTCGCTTTTTTTACTGCTTTATGGAGCCATTTAGATTTTTCTAGTTTTACTTGCTTTTAAATTTCAGTAAACAAAACGATTCTCAATTACATGATTTTTTTATTCAAAAATTCACAATAAATCTTTAACAATTCAGTAAAACGAAATATTATTTCTTTATATTTGAAAATTTATATATAAAGATTTTGATACAAGTTTTTAAACACTTGAATATAATAGGAAAAATTTCAATATGATTTTAGTAAATCAATAAATACGTTAAATAATTTATTTTATGTAAGAATTGTAATGTTACATATTATATTAATTCGTTGCAGTGAAACAAATTAGAAGTTATAGCGCAAAATGAACCCGAAGACTGACAAACTAACTCACTAAGAACTGGTCTTTTGGGATACCCACATTAAATAAATTTGTCAAGCTAATAAAAAGAAAATCAACTGTTATTGAGTTTTAAAGCTTAAACGAAAACATAAGGATTTTCAAGTTCTAAGGAAAATAGCAGTTTTCCTATTAGAACGTTTCATTTGATTCCAGTTGTTAGAGAATTTAGAATTTTAGTTTTGGTCTTCCTCTATTAAAAAAAATTACTAAATAAGCCGCAGATATTATTTAACTAAGATTATATTTTTTAAATAAGAAATTATAAACAGTGCACAGAAAGTCCAGTTTTAAAAGTTCGAATTTTGCAAAACTAAATATCGCATTCAGTAGTTAACAATATACTGAACTTTGCCCCAAACTTATTTTTTTTTTTTTTTGGTGAGCGCCTCCGAAGTTAAAGTTTTTTTCCAAACATTATTTTATTTTTTTTTTAAATAGTATCAATTTTAAATACAGAAATTATATATGGTAATATTTTTAGTTTAATTTCCATTATATCATAAAATATACATATTATAAAATACAGAATGATATGTTTCTAATATAAATTTATTAATTACGTAAATATTATGTTTCAAGTTGTAGAAAGAATAGATTGGAGAGCACAAATTCATATGCAGGTTATAGCTAGCTTTCTAAGGACTAAAAATTTAATAATATTTTGCGCTGGCCTGCCAATATATTTAATTTTCTTAATTAACTTAGATTGAAAAAAACATATTTCTTTACCAAATTATTTCTAAGGGTAATTGTTCGACATTGGATTTCAATTTTAGACTAATATCGAATAAATTATAATTTAAATTTTTATATTTAGCACTATTGAGAGTCCATAATTTTCTTATTTGGACGATACTTACTAAATTAGCTATTACAATTTTTCACTTTAATAGAAACAATAAAAATGTACTTTGGGAAAACATTTTAATCACGATTAACACGAATTCCATAGAAAGGATACCTTGCAAACTGTGACCTATACTTTGATTAGAATGTTTACATTCATAATGGTTGGACGGACACCTCTAAATCGATTTAGTAAATTATTTAGTACCAAATTAAATAAATGAAGTTGACCAATTAACATCAATTTTGTGCGTTATAAGTATTATCGAAATTATCATAAAATTATACATCTTATCATAAAATTATACATCTTATAAATATGTATAACTTTTTTAACATTTTTAAGATGCCGAAATCTTCCCCTTTTTAAAGATACCGATATTTTATCATGTGTGTGAAGATAAATATGCGAGTTAAATATGTTTTTCACGTAACGACTTACGTAATGAAATATGTGAAGACGTAATGACATATTTAAATATGACTATTTGGTACTAAAAAAAATAATAAACCGAATTTTGATAAAATTTAATGAATTATTAAAAGCTAATAAATTTATGATAATATAATACAATATAATATAATATAATATAATATAATATAATATAATATAATATAATATAATATAATATAATATAATATAATATAATATAATATAATATAATATAATATAATATAATATAATATAATATAATATAATATAATATAATATAATATAATATAATATAAAAGGTGTGAAGATAAATTCGTCAGTTAAATACGTCCCACACAAATGTTAAATACGCTCCACACGCTGTGAATCGATTTGTTAAAATGAACAAAGTTACCTTTTAATAAAAAAACAATATCAAAATTAAATTTTAAATAAAAAAAGCAAAATATATTTATAAAACCCATTAAAATATAAAATTGCAAAAAAAAATTTTCAAATATATCACTCTATACATAAAATTTCTTTGAACAAAAATCGAAAATTTTAAGTGGTCCTAATGGCCAAAAGGAGCAGACATGAATCGGGTAAGCGGAAGAGTGGAAGTAGCCTAGGACTAGTAGATTCCAGAAATGTATGTTCTACGTCCAGATTCCATCTGTGATCAGAGATATATAATTTTGAAAAATGTGTTTTTTCACTACGGTCATATGGAAAAATGTGGAATTTTCAAGTGGCTCCAGTGGACATAAGGAGCAGACATGAATCGGGTAAGCGGAAGAGTGGAAGTAGCCTAGGACTAGTAGATTCCAGAAATGTATGTTCTACGTCCAGATTCCATCTGTGATCAGAGATATATAATTTTGAAAAATGTGTTTTTTCACTATGGTCATATGGAAAAATGTGGAATTTTCAAGTGGCTCCAGTGGACATAAGGAGCAGACATGAATCGGGTAAGCGGAAGAGTGGAAGTAGCCTAGGACTAGTAGATTCCAGAAATGTATGTTCTACGTCCAGATTCCATCTGTGATCAGAGATATATAATTTAGAATTTTTTTTTTTTTGAAAAATTCGAAATTATGTATTGAAGTTGATAAGTGGCAATAAAATTTTATACGATATTTTTATAAATAACTTTTGAATTATATATTTCGTTTTTCACCAAAAAAGTAGAAATTGTTCTTCATTATTCCTTTTTAGTTTTAGAAATACACAAAAAAACAAAAAAAATATGAATCTTTGGTTCGTAAATTTCTGGGAATATTGAACAGATAATAATTTTAGGTGTGTTTTTATTTAACTTTTATCCTCTAAAGCATTTCAAACAAATAAATGCATTTCAATGAAATTAATTGAAATGCATGATCTGAAAAACACCGAAGGTTGAGCTGTGTAGGTTTTGATACTTAGAATATCAATTTTACTTAAATAGATCAAATTATATCCCTTTATATCATGAACTTACTGATACAAAAATTTAGTACTAATCTGACAAAGGGAACAGTACCGAAAATCTATATTTTTTTACAAAAATAAAATAAATATTTTTTAATTCGATTTCACTAATAATGACTTTGCCCCCTTACTTTTCATTACTTCTAAAAAGTAAGAAATTGTAAGAAAAACAACAAAATTCGAAATATCCTGTAAATTTTCAGATATTTCGCAAAAAAAAAAAACGTTTTAATAATAATTAGTGCACTAAAGATCTCTTTGCTGCTTGAATTTTAAGTCAATTTTGAATTTAGTTGAATGAAAAAAGCAAAAGAATTTAGCTTTTAAACTCTATTTAAATTTATATTTACTATAAAAAAGAAATAATTTATGATATTTTTTTTTTTAATTAAATTTGTTTTCTATTTCAAAATAATAGTAAAGATATAAAATGTGTTTTTTCACTATGTAAAGATGTAAGTTTTCATTTACAATAAAATGAGACGTCAATCTTTCAAATCGTTTAAATACTCAAACAATTATTTAAAAATTTCAAAACATTGTCAAATTATTTTTAATATATTTTTAAGCAAATCACTATACTTGGAGAAAAATAATAACGTCTAAAAATTTAAGTAAAAATAAAAATAAGTAAAAATCGAATAAGTTCTAGAATTTTTTTCCAATTTAAAAGATAATAAATCTTGTTATGCATACAAAGAGTCTTTAAAAAATAGAACTTAAAACTTGAAAATTTTCATTTTTGTTAAATGTTGTTTAAAAATTTTCTTTAAATATTTCACCAAAACATATATATACAAATGTATTTGTGTAATAAGCTTGATTTTTCTACTTTCTAAAAAATCTTAAAAAGAAGAAATTAACAAAACCATAACAGAATTTATCTAGGAAGTTACCCAAAAAACTGTTTTTTTTTTGAGCATAATTCAAAATTTTTAATGATTTTCAGTTACAAAATTACCTTTTTTTAAATTTTGCTTGAAAAATTATAATTTTTAAAAATTTGTCGTTGACAATTTTAAATGTAAATAATATTTTTATTTAGCTTCCAAATAAAACCCAAAATGGGCAAAATTTTCTATATCTATAATTTAATAACATCTAGAATAAATATAACATTGTGTATGCAAAAATTTACAGAAAACCTTTTCTGTGTTGCTACTTAAGCGCTTTTTGTAAAAAGTTTTTGATAACTTTTGATTTATAAAATATTTTTAATTAACTTAAGCCCAATTTTAACCAAATTAGAAAATTTAGAATTTCGGAAACCCAGGAAAAATAAATGAAATTACAAAATTATTTATTATTAGAAGTATTTAATATTTTACTAAAATTAATATATATATTATGCAGTTATTTAAATAAAAATACTTAAAAATGTGCATTTCCTAAATTTTTGTTTTTTTTTATCAAATAAATGCCAATTTTTAAAACCTACTGATTTACTTTAAAATTTTCGAAAGAGGATGCAAATTTTTGGATCGACAATATTAAAGATAAATTCATTATTCTTGTTTATACTTATGACAAACAAATTTTTTCCAAAATAATTTTTATATTTTTTTTTTCATTTCCTGTTACAAATTTTTATTCGTGTTTAAATTTCCAGGAACTTACAAAAAAAACTGTGTTCTTGAGTATAATTCAAAATTTTTATTGATTTGTACATACAAAATTATGCATATTTTCAATTAACTTTTTTTAAGATTTTACTTGAAAAATTACAATTTTCAGACCTTTATCGTTGATAATTTATATGTAAATAATATTTTTATTTAGCTTCCCAATAAAATTGTCTTAAAATACACAAAATTTTCTTTATGTATAATTGAATAATATCTAGAATAAATATAATATTTTGTATTAAAAAATTTGCGGAAAAATTCTTCTGTGTTGTTACTTAAGCACTTTTTGTAAAAAGTTTTGGACAGATTTTAATTTATAAAATAAAAAAAATATTTTTCACTAACTGATAAAACCAGTACTTAGACAAATAATTTTTTATTGAAAAATGCATTTTTACTCATATGGTCAGTAGAAATTAAGCTTAAGTTTAACGAAATTTTGAAATTCAGATTTCAGAAACCTATGAAAAATAAATGAAATTACAAATTATTTGCTATTAGAAAACTTAACAATTTAAAAAAAAAATCATAATTATGTTAATTTCCCTTTCACCTCCCCCCTTCCTCCCCCTCTGCTCAATATGTCCATTGACTTGAAAATTCAACATTTTTCCATATGACCATAGTTTTTCAAAATTATATATCTCTGATCACAGATGGAATCTGGACGTAGAACATACATTTCTGGAATCTACTAGTCCTAGGCTACTTCCACTCTTCCGCTTACCCGATTCATGTCTGCTCCTTATGTCCACTGGAGCCACTTGAAAATTCCACATTTTTCCATATGACCATAGTGAAAAAACACATTTTTCAAAATTATATATCTCTGATCACAGATGGAATCTGGACGTAGAACATACATTTCTGGAATCTACTAGTCCTAGGCTACTTCCACTCTTCCGCTTACCCGATTCATGTCTGCTCCTTTTGGCCATTAGGACCACTTAAAATTTTCGATTTTTGTTCAAAGAAATTTTATGTATAGAGTGATATATTTGAATTTTTTTTTACAATTTTATATTTTAATGTTTTATAAATATATTTTGATTTCTTTTTATTTAAAATTTAATTTTGATATATTTTTTTATTAAAAAATAATTTTGTTCATTTTAAAAAAAAACTAACAGCGTGTGGAGCGTATTCAACATTTGTGCAGGACGTATTTATCTTCACAACGTTTTGATGAAATCGGTTAAAAAGAAACAAAATAATAGCAGTGAAAAAAATCATACACCAAACAAAAACATAAAAAGTTCTAGGAATAAATCCTAGTATAAAATTCGTAAAAACATTAGGGAGGTCCAAAATTCCCTTTTACGAGCTACATTTAAACGTACCTAAAATATTTTAAAAATTTTTAAAAAGTTCGCAAATACAATTCAGGAATTCTGCTTATATCCACGGGCAGTATTCATCCTTGGCTCCATTATACATATGGTGGTTATGCATGCCAACGCACTAATTAGCCACAGTGGGCAAAATCCTTGACAGACTTCTGATAGACTCTATATTCGCAAATCTGATACTTTGAACATTTTTTACAAAATTCTCAAATACAATTTATGAATTCTTCTTATATCCACGCACAGGACTCATCCTTGGCTCCATTCTACATATGGTGGTTATGCATGCCAACTCGCCATTTAGTCACAGTGGCAAAATCATTGACAGACCTCTGATATACTCTATATTCGTAAAGTTGATACCTTGAACATTTTTAAAAAAATTCACAAATACAATTCAGGAATTCTGCTTACATCCACGGACAGTATTCATCCTTAGTTCCATTCTGCATATGACGAGGATGCATGCCAACGCCATGTTTGACCACAGTGGCCAAAATCATTAACAGATCTCTGATAGACTATATATTCGCAAAGTTGACACTTTAAAAAAAAATCACATATACAATTCCGAAATTCTGCGTATATTCAAGAATAGTATTTATCCTTGACTCCATTATTCATTGTCTACAGTGTCCAAAATCGTTGACGAGCATCTGAGATGTTTTACATTCACAAAATTGAATCTTGGAACATTTTCTCAAAATAAAAATTTAAAAATGTTTATTATTATATTATATTATCATAAATTTATTAGCTTTTAATAATTCATTAAATTTTGTCAAAATTCGGTTTATTATTATTTTTTTTTTTTAGTACCAAATATATCTTATTTAAATATGCCATATTTAAATGTGTCGTCACGTTTTCACATATATCATTACGTAAGTCGTTACGTCAAAAACATATTTAACTCACATATTTATGTTCACACACATTATTTTATCAAAAGAGATTACGGTTTAGTTAGTGCCGCAAAGCTCAATTTTTTGTCCCAATTTCCGGTGTCAATTTTAAGATTTCACTCAATGCGGTAAAAATGTTTTTAATTCCACCCAGAGTTACCGTTTGGCGACTTTAGTCACCGATTGTCCCTTTTTCAACCACTTGACCACTTTTTTGGCCCCTTTTTTTAATGGAACTAAATGACGTCTTTTTAAGACTATGTGATAAATGACGCGAAACTTAGTTGCTTGAAATATATCTGCCCATTATATATTGATACCAATGAATAAATTAATTATTTTGAGATTATTTCACAGTAGAGTGGATTAAAAAAGACCCCGAAGGATTTATAAATGAACTGAAACTGTTAAAAAGTAAAGGTAATGATAAGGCTTACGAACAACTATTTAAAATGCCAAATCTTTTGTGTCGGATTGGGAAGGTTAAAAAATAGATTTGATCTAATTCCTAATTTATCCTACTTTATATTTATACTTTGCTTTATACTTTGGCCGCGACGGAACGTCATTTTTCTAAGTTATTACTAATGAAAAGTAAATTGTCCAACAAACTTAAGGTCGACACTTGTGAATCTATGCTCAGTTCTAAATTTATTAGACGGGGATTTGTAAGACTGGAGTCCGAGTACAGACCTTGTACAAAAGTATATAAGTTCAATTAATAAAAAGAAGAGAATTTTATGTTAACGATTTTTATGAATGAATATTTATTTTTGCAATAATAAAAATTATTATAAGTAAATTATTTTGTTATTAACAAAATTGAGTTTAGTAGTTTATCTTAAAATACAGTATTTTTGGTATTTGCTTTTGTTCAAACTTAGTTTGAAAATTAAAATTCTTCCTTGAAAAAAAACTATATATTTATTAATGTATTAACTATTTTATAATTATTTACCTTGAATTGTATTATTTTCTTATTTTTTATATATTTACCAATTATTTACACCAAATGTAAATTTGTAAATATTATCTATTGTGAATTTTGCTATAAATTATTCTTAAATATTGTGAATTTATAATTATCTAATTGCTACTGAACAATAACTAAAACGAAACAAGCGATTTTCCTGCCTTCTAATTTGCATCCTCTAACTGGAAACACCACATTTTTAATAAAAAATTTAAATTTACTTTGAAATCATAAATTCTAATCTTTCAATCCTTATATTATTATAATTGGAATCAACTACAAATCCAATTAAATAATTAATTTCCTTGGAAATTGATTACTAGCATATTCAACTTTTATCAAATGAACAAATTTAAAGGAGTTTTTTGGTACTGCAACAGTTAGCCCCTTTTTTTCAAAATAATTCCCTTTTTGGCGACTTTATTTTTTGAAATCCCTTTTTTTGTACACTTTTTAAAAATTCTTCTCAATTTCTAAGTGATTTCGTTTAAATATTGTCGAGTAAAATGATAGAGAAATTCTTTTCCAAAATAATTTTACATACAAAATTCCGTGAGATGAAATCTCTTACATTAAAGACATTAATATTTCCTTTATTTACTTCTCGTATTTAAAAAGAAGTAGATGACAATATAAATGTTTCCCAAATTTTACAATTTAATAAAATGCTGAGACACTTATCACCTTTATAATATTAAATTTGAGTAACAGTTAAATTATATTTTTATTAGCTCCTTAACAAAACAGAATTATTAACTGGATATTATGCATTACTGGATAAACTAGTTTAGCATAACTATAGTTAAAACTTAAAAAAAAAAATTGTTAAATCTCACAATTATTTGTACTTGAGTAATATAACAAATAACTTTATCACGAAATTATAGAATTAAAAATATATACTTTCATTTATTTAACATTTATTTTTAATAAATGTAGATTTCTTAAATTAATTTTTTGCATATTAGTTTTTAATTGTCTCTTTCAATAGCATGAGAAATTATAAGCCGCAATGTTGTCAATATTTGCGTAAACACTTTAATGAAAATAAATCCAACTATAAAGTAAAATTTGTTTTATTCACGTTTAATTAAATTTACTTAAAAAATAAGTATCAACGTGATTTGCTTTTGGTTTTTATTACTTCGTTGGCTTTAATTCCTTTTTTTATTATAATTATTTTTTCTCTCACATTTTTATATGCGTACTCGTATACGCATATTTTTTTATTTAGTAACATTTTAATTAACTCTGGGTAATTGCACACATCCTCAACAAATATATTTTTTGCAGGCACACATAAAAAAGCACAAACTGTATATTTTTATGTATTCATTTTTTATGGTTACACTTTTATACACTGACACAATAAGATCCTTATACATTGATTTAAACATCCATTTTGCTATATGCAAACCATACAAACAAACGCAAAATACACAAACAAAAATAATGAATTATTTACACATGCATATGCATGTAAGTATGTGTATGTATTCTGTCGATGTATGAAAGTGTAACGGAATGTTAAACATTTACTTATATGAATAAAATAATATTTGTACATAACAAATTATTATGGAGCAACCTTTATACGCGAATACAAACACAGACACTCATACACACTCTATTATACGCACATCTAGCCACACGGATACATTTTTTGATAACTGTATATAATTCGCGTTTTTTTTTTCTTTGTTGCTGCTGCTTTTGTTGCTTTTATATTTAAACAGGCAAAATGTTTCATGCTTCATAAAAATGAAGTATCCGCAAGCCGCATTGTGAGAACAATTAAATAAAACACAAGATCAACAAAAGCAAAGAACAACAAATAGATGTTTTAAATACCCGTTGATAGCTTATTAAATTTTAAGTGTTTACACTAGCAACATATATTTATGTATGTGTTGTATTTAGCAGAGATGGGAGCAGGCTTAACACTGTAATCCACGGTTGTGTGTAGTCCCACCTTTCTTTGACACTTTTTTCCATAAACAAGTATGTATTTTAACTTCTTTTTTAATATACATACATATAAATATATATTGCTTTAATCCTTTCGTTATATTTGTTTTTTCTTTCAAATTGGCAATAGAAATTTATTATACTACGTTGAGCGACCAACAAGCAAACAATAACAACTAATTTTAGCTACGAAGGATTATCTAAAAAGGAGCTTAAATATGTATGCATTATACATGAACTTGTGTTTTTTGTCTTATTTGCTTTTTTTTATAAATATAAATAAATTTAATTCTCACTCTATGCGCGAACACGACCGTTGAGTTTTCGCTCTAGTTTTGTACTGAAGAAATAAGAAAAAATTAGTTGGTATGTGTCGGCAAAACGGTGGTTTTATTATAATACAACAGCTGTTGTCTAACAGTGAAGCATTTTCAAGAGTATAAACATATTTTGGACCCACATAACATAAGGGATATATTCTCTTAAAATATTTTAAAGGCCATCATTTTTAAGAGAGAATTTATTTTTAAATTCCACCACTTGCCCTTAATAATGAGACGAATATAGATACAATAGTTACAGAAAATACTATGATAATTTCTCTTTTCATGTTATGTATTTAACACAATATTGGTGTGTCTACGTAAATGGTTTATCACTAACAAAAAAGGACCATTTTTAACATGGTCAGAGAAAACAGGAGTTAGTTAAATAGTCTGTAAGATAATATTTATTTGTGGTTATTTTAAATATTTAATGTAGGTCAGTGTACTATTTATATTTAGATGTGGGTTAAATGCTTTCGATATGGTTACTCATCAACAGGGGCACCAAAAATAAGCTCTAAGAAAGTGTTATATGCGCAAAAAAATGCTTTTAAAGTCGGAAAATATGCCCATAAAATTAAAAGATATGTTCCTAAAATATTATTTTTTCTGACTAAAATTTAAATTATCTACTATTCATGCTAAAAACAACTAGAATTTTATTAACACTTGTTAAAAAATATTTTCTTTTTGCACATAAAAATATTAAAAGGATGAACAATGTGTCAGGAAATTATAAAATTTCTATCAATTTATGAGGCTAAAATTATAAGGGAATCGTATTTGAAGATTGTATGTGACAGTAAAAAAAAGTTTCACTAATGGCAAATTCTGGAAAAATTCTATTAGGTGCAAAATGTGTAAAAGATTCAAAATTATATCTTTAGAGTATTATATGCAAAATTATGCTCTTAAGTATAAAATATGCCAAAATATACAAAAATTTAATGTTATTGCCAAAATATGCAAATATATGCTATAACAAATCGATACCAAAATTCTTAAAATTGTCTGAAACGGATAAATACCTAACAGTTTGAAAAAATATGATTTTGCATACTTTTGTTTGCCCTGCTCATCAAATTTATAACACTTAAGCGCTCAAATTTACAAATACGAATAACAACAAATCACAGCAACACGTTGAGTTATTATCATGGGTTGTAAATGTTCCACACATATCGTAGATGCACTTACAAAAGGTTCATGTTTTTTGTTTCTAACTTTTCAGAGAAGCAAAAATAACAATTTTTTAATATTATTATTTTTTTAAGCAATTATTTTAGGTAAACAGATTGTCCATAAAGAGTTCAAGATGGTGAAATATAAAGAAATAAAATTTAAAATATTTTTTTCGTATTCTGCTCATCGTTTGAGAGTTGTTTCTAAAAAACTTTATGTATACATATACTCTCTAGTTATTTATTTTCTATTTGATTCGTTTCGATTTGCGTCGTTTCGATCTTCTTCGTTTCGATTTTCGTCGCTGTTTCTAATTTAAATATTTCGATTTACGTCGTTATGATTTTGATTTGCGTGGTTATGATCTCGATTTGCATCACTATGATTTCGATTTGCGTCGTTATATGCAGCAATTTTTTTTCTCTGTAAGTTATAGCAACTTAACAGTTTTATGTGAAAACTTTATTGATTCATTGATTTTGTTATTGAATTCTCTGCTTTTAGTTAGAAAATCAAAATGGAATTAACATACATAGGTATTTCAGTTTCAACTCTTTGTGCAAAAAAATACTCCTTTCTTAATAAAAATATAAACTTCTTTTCTGTTCAAATATTTTTATCCTGGAACCAATTATTAAGAAAACATTGTAAATACATAAAATAGTGAAACGACAGTTTGTGTCGCAATTCTCCTGTCCGCATTAACGACGCAGACCGGGGCCTCAGTCTTTATGTATGTATATATATGTAAATAAAAATTGTATTTAAGCGTTATGGAGAATGCTCATAAATATTTTTTGAAAAATTTTGAAATTTTATAAAATATTTATTCTGTGAAGCTTAGACATCGTGAAATTAGAGACAGAATGTGGCATATTTGAAATAATTTTTTTTTTCTTTTGTAACAAATAATAATAATATGTGTATAAAATATTGTACTGGTCGGTGTCGCATTTACTAAGTTATAAGAAAAATAGGAAGAAAGGAGAAAAATAATAAGGACATTTTGGGCAAAAATTATAGTTTAATTTAAAATGGAGCCAATTACAATTCTTACAAGTACATTTGGAAGAAAGAATAATACATTTTAAATTTGTAATAAACTTGACTTTTAAATGGAAAAAATTAATCAGTTTTAACTAATAGTATATTTGACTAATTGATTGTAAAAGTTTGCAAAGTTTATGTAGAATCAGAGAACTTAGTTTAAAATGGCACTGATTTTTTAATGCATATTTCAACATATTTTACTGAAAATGGATAATAGTCATCGAAATAAGTTTGTTGCCAATACAGTTGTTGCAATTTTAGATTCAGAAGAAGGCAAAATCAACGCTTTCCACTACATAACCAAAATGATTTAAAAATGCAATTATCACATCTTTTAATGTCGATTAGGTTAAATTTTACATTTCAAAATAAAGAGCAAACTCCCTATATCTATGTATGTAAATAAAAATATTTATTAATACCAAAAAAAAAAAAAAAAATATGAAAAGCGCTTATTGGAAAAAAATACTTATTGCTGGAAAAGAGCAGCAGAAGTTCTTTTTTAACCCATGGTTATCATTGGTAGGATGTTATTCATTGCTTTGAAGTACTTATCTTAAAACTATGTTTATAAAATTGTTTAATAAAAATTCTGTTTTAGCCTTATTTAAAGATATTAAAAATAATTTTAAATTTGTAAAATATTAATTTTTTTAGAAATTATCAACTTTTTTCTTGCTAGAAATATTGTTTTTTCACTTTTTTAGAAGTAATTATTAATAACTTCCAAAAAAGCACAAAATACATACTTAGTTCTACTTTTGAAGTGGTGAAAATATCGCTTAAAACATGCACTGAAAAGCAAACAATATATGCACTTATTAAGTAAAAAACATAAACTTTGAATTCAGTGTCATATTAATATATGTATATATATATATATATATATATATATATATATATATATATATATAATATATATATATACATATAATATATATATATAATATATATATATATATATATAATATATATATATATATATAATATATGTATATATATATATATATATATATATATATATATATATATATACATATATTAATATGACACTGAATTCAAAGTTTATGTTTTTTACTTAATAAGTGCATATATTGTTTGCTTTTCAGTGCATGTTTTAAGCGATATTTTCACCACTTCAAAAGTAGAACTAAGTATGTATTTTGTGCTTTTTTGGAAGTTATTAATAATTACTTCTAAAAAAGTGAAAATATATATATATATATATATATATATATATATATACATATATTAATATGACACTGAATTCAAAGTTTATGTTTTTTACTTAATAAGTGCATATATTGTTTGCTTTTCAGTGCATGTTTTAAGCGCCTAAAACACACTTTTTAAGTGCACTTCCTGTCCCTGGTAATAAATTACATAATTTATCCATAAATTATAAAGTATTGTAAAACCTGGTGCATGACTCAAGTTTTTATTTTATTTAGAACAATTCAAGTCTCAAGATATATTGGGAATATATTTTTTAAATATTTAAAAAGCTAGTATCCTTTAGGTTGCTTTTTGCTGGTATGTTACGAATAATTTCTAAATGATAATATCAAGCGATATCACCATCCATTTGTATAAACTAATATAGCAAGAACTAACTAAAATTATAAGATGGTACAGATTGTCAATTAGTCAATGTACTTGGCATGGCTGGCGATCGGTAATTGTAATATATGGGTTATACGTTCCCAAATTTCAATTAGTGTAGTTTTTATATTAAAGGTGTTAAGATATGTTTTCGCTATATTTCAACCATAATAGATATTCGATACTTAAAAATATTGTACAAATATTTAACTGGAAACTTCTGTGTGGCACATAATTTAGCATGTGTCAAAAAAAAAAAACTAAAGTTGTGAAACAAAATCGTGAATTACTCCAAAGTGGATAAAAACTCAACATAATTTTTTATTTGGATCAAAATTATAACAGTCATCTTTGATTTGGTATCGTTAGATTTTCCATAGTGCAAAAACTACTCATTTTATAGCGTTTCAAAAATGGCAAAAAGCACTTCGGACCACCCTTTATAAGAAAAAATTTGATTCATTGTGTATACGATTTTAAAAATTGTACCTGAGGATGTAATTGGACGATAAGAAAACATAAACTTGACTTTATGTCGGACGTACAGTCGGCCATAATTTTGTTATCAAAAAGGTTAATAATGTCATATATAATTCACTATTATGACCATCATATCTTGATTATTCGACTGGTTTCTGATTTATTAATTTTATTCTTATTTGAAAAAAGAAAAAATACAAAGAATAAAATAATAATTATAATAACAATTTATTTTCTATTGTCTGAGAATCAAATTTAGTCATCATTACGAAAATTTGTGGTAGACTGTAAAATAAAAAACCAAACCACTTATTACTTGTTACAGATCTAAGTCAATCTTTGATCCTGACGAGTGTTGTATCAGCATTGTTGAAATAAATTAAACTATTCAGTAGAAATGTTTTAAGTCAAGGGCTACAGTTCCCCGAACCGCATTCCTCTAAATTTTAGAAGTTTTTAATGTAACTTAGCTTTTGCAATTTAATAAACATTAAGCATCAATTTCATTGAGAAATTATGGAACAATCTGCTAATTGGTTTAAAAGATTTTTGGTGGAGAATTATGTATAATTAATGTCAAAAGTTAAAAAGTTACAGAGTTTTAATCAGAAAAAAATTAAAAATTTAAACTTATCTTTCCGAATTTAATGATATTCATTACCCTCGTCTGACAAAGACTAACAAAAAATTTCAGATAATTTTTTCAAATGGTTCACGAAATATAGTAATTTAAAAATGTAAAATACCTAAAAAAATATATAAAGTTGTCCCCATAAATTACAAAAATATCCTTCATTTTATTTATGATTCAAGATTCATTGAGGTCTCATATTACAAATATCAAAATTAACTTTATGGCGTATGATAAGATTTTTTCTTCAACATTAAAATGGGCCGTATCTCACTATTTATAGTTCGAGGATAAATATTAAAAAAAAAAAAAAATGGAAATTTAAAAAATTATTAAAACACATGTTATTAACGAAAAAGTTTTCTATTCCCTTGGTAAGTGGCATGCTAGGACTCGCCATAGTTTTCGAACTATTACAAAAATACAAAATATATTAGAACACATTCTAAAATCATTAATTCTAGAACTGATGTAAACACAACTACTTCAGATTCTCTAATAACACCATTAGAACTAGTAGTGTCGCAACCAATTCTGGTACTCATGGATTATAATCTTATTGTGATTTTAAATTGGTTTTAAGGAATGTTTTTGACAAATAGTGCTTATGAACTTTTTTTATGATTTTTCACTTCTCTGAAGAAATTACTGGTTGCCAAATGACTTCTTAAAACTGTTAAAAAAAATTCCAAAAATGTAAAAAAAACAAAAAAATTTAACAAAATTAAAAAAAGAATAAACGAGTTATGAAAGCGACAATTTCAAACAAAATTTATTGGTCGTAATGCCACAGCAGAATAGTTATAGGCTATTTTCTTGTGTTCTGGAACTAGTTGTAAAACTAATACATTTTTACCTGGATTGTTTCAATTACTATTAAATAGAAAAATCCCCAATTGCTTCCTACGGATTGTCAATTGCTTACTATAATTCAAATTTAATGAAATTTGGTAACAACATTAATATTAACACTGGTGTTTAGAATGGCTTCTGCAATGTTTCACGATTTTTAATAGCCTTTATAAAAAGTAAAAACATCTTTCAAAATATATATGTTACAGCGCGCACACCTGAAACGTATTTTTCTCCTAAATTTAAATGGTAGAAATTTCGTGATAATATTTATGTTAAGTATCTCAAAAAATGGTGCTTTTAAATGCGTTAAAAAATATATGTAGACGATTCAGCCTTTTTGTATATTATCAGTAAGTGTCGTGCTGGGACTCTCAATAAATAGTACAAAAAATCATAAAATTCGGAAAGGATGAGGAAATCAGTCGTTGGTTTTAAATGCAATGACTCCACTGTATAATGAATTTTTAAAAATGTGTAATATTTAAGAAATTATATTTAAATATTATTTAACTATTATCTGTAAAATAAAATGAATTAAAGGAAATATTTAAATATTATATTAACACACCTTTTTATTCATAAAATTCTACATAGAGATTAAAAACTGAAATAAATACATCTCACAACAAAAATCTCACACATGATAAATTCCATATAAGTGTGAAAATATAGACCTGATAAAGAATAACAGCGTTTTCAGATAGAATAATGGTTTTGAAGGATGAGCGAGGTTAATTTCTTATTATGCATTACATTAGATTAATTTTTGTTGAAAATACCCAAATAAAAGTTCTTCGAATATTTAGTCCTTTAAAATCTTTGAAAGTTTCCAATAAATAATTTTCAAAATATTAAATGTTAAAGATACATATCCAGTTTCAAGTATCAAAGTTCTATAATTTTAACTTCATTACCTTAATAAATACAATGATTTGAAAATTATTCCTAAGAACAAAAGTACAAATTTAATTTTCAGTTTATTGAGACTACGAGCACGCAAACCAATATAGTCATTTTTGAGTAATTGGAAGACTTTAAAATATATTAAGAATTCCATGAAAGAACACATAAAAAAGTATAATTTTTGAACTCATTTTTTCCAATTTTCTTCATATTCACTAAATATGTTCTCCGTGAAGCTAATAAAATTTATTCAAAAAATTAAAAACGTGTTTTTTTCGCGGTTTGAAATTATAAGAAAAAATAAATAAAAAAAAATCTAAAAAGTACGCTATCTTTTTGTGACGGAAATATTTACCATTTTTTATAATTTTTAGAAAAAAATATATAAATAAATAAAAACCATGTAAGTAAATGACAGATTTAATTGATTTAAAAAATAGTGATATTTATATTTGCTTTAAGTTAAATAATTCAAAAATAATATTTTAGTTATAAATTCCATTAGATGCATAAATGCATTTGCAGTTTTTTAAATGCAGTTTTTACGGAATTTCTTCAACAAAAATTTGTTAAAAAGATATTTTATTAAAATTTGGCAATTATATTAATTATTCATATATAACTTTGTTTGGATGCATATATTCCCAACTTTTTATAAATAAACCGAAATATTTGAACAAATAAGTTTTTGTATGGGAAAATTTGGTGGCATTTTTTGGAAAAAAAATATTAAAAATACTATAGCTTCTCGCCACAAAAAACAAAAAAAAAATCAACTGAATTGTTAAGTTAATATATCATGATTTCAAAAATCGAAAAACGTATTTGTATAATAAATGCATATTTTAAAATTTATAACTTTCTCTAATTTTTATAACAAAAGAAGAGTTAATGCCTCTTTATGAAATTAAAAACGTGAATAAAATCGAAAAATATTTTAACATTTTAAATAAAGATTGAAAAAGATACAATGTAGACTTTCAAAGTACGCAAATACCAAATATGAACAAAATCTGAGGACTTATGGTATTTTTCATATGTGATATCTCATGGAATTCATGGTATTTGAAAGCTTAAATGAAATTATCTTGAAATTTGGTAGTTTTATAAATTTCAATTATTGCAAATAAAATCACCAACTATATTTATTATATTCTATTTATGCGTTTTAAAGTGACATTCTGGAATTAGTGTTGTATGGGAGATATGACCAGTTAAAGGCCGATCTTTAAGAAATTTGATAACGTGATTTATAATCAAAAACAATATAATCATGCCAAATTTGATTTCGATACTAACATTTTTATGGTATTTATACACGCTTAAATAATTTTCGAGAAAAGAGCTCATATGGAAACTATGGTCAATTATGCAATTAAACTTTTGAAACTTTATAGTATAGCTAATGCCGATAAAAATCCTATCTACCTCGAATTTCATATAATTATTTGCATATTCAACAGAATCCGGATCACTTAAGCATATTATTAAATTAAGGAACCGATTTCAAACATTTTCTTCTATAAGCTTCATCTTTAAGTCTAAAAAGCGATTGTTTCAACTTTCATTACATAATTTTTAAAATTACAGCATATATTTCGAAAACTAAAAATTTACATAAACACTGACAGGAAATTTTTAAAATTTTATAAAATTTGAACTGAGGAAGCTAAAAGAATAAAATATGGGATACGGCAATTTTATTACGTTATTTTTAAAATTAATATAATTGCAGAATAATTTGTTGGAAAGTCTCAAGGATATTTAAGAATAAAATATTGAAGGGTTAGAACAAAAAATTTTGCTGAAATTTCTAAATCATATTCTATCATTAGATACCCATATTGGCATTGTTGAGCTACTAACTGATTTTTAAAATAATTCATAAAGAATTATTAATTTTGAAATTTAAAAGGATATTCGAACACGAAATGAAAAACTGAGTAGGCAGTCCTGTCACTATCTCTACTTTCATATGTTTATAGTTTGGTTTGTTGAATGGTGATGTAATTTAAGATGCACAAATTTAAGATTTAAAACTTTAAACATTATTAAAATACTTCTAAACGCTAAATAAGTGTTCAATGTACATAACGACTTAGTTTTGAGAAACAAAATAAATTCTTTATAATCTTATTTTTATCAGAAAATTTATTCAAACTAATACATAAATACTATCCCACGCAAAATAAAAACATGAAAACTTGAGATTTTACTTTTTTTATACAATGTTTTTTTAAGGTATTAGTAAGATATTCCTTTCATAGAAGAAAGTATTAAAACGAAATTGTGTCAATATTTTCAACCAGCCATCCATTACCTCAGTAGACGTTGCTGATGTTGTTGGTGATGGTGATAGTGAACAATAAGCAATAATGGTAAATTGCTTCTAAAGTAAACGAGAATAAGATGAAGAAAAATAGTTGTGTCAATGCATACAAAAATAACTGATGAGGAGACACATCTGTAAAATACTTAGTTTAAAAACAGAAACAGAGACGGAGAATGAGTCAAGTGTAGATTGTTGAGTATATACTTTTGTTAAATTACATTTCCAGAAGTGAAAGAATTACAAAAAAAAAAAAAAAAAAAAAAAAAAAAACTGGAAAAATCTACACATTTCACAATCTATAGACAACTCAAACTCTAGAACACTGTACGAAAGACACCAGTTGAAGTTGATGACAGCTTTTTTTACCTCCATTCCTGTTTCTTAATGCTGATATTTTTTTACATTTTTCATTTTTTAAAGTGATAATGGTTCGTTATAGAGGGCTTAAAAACGAATACATACTCGTAGTTGCATATAATATACAGCTATTAGTAACTGTGTTTGTTAACTACATACTTATACATTCATATAAGTATATCTAAGTGTACACCTTACACACTTACATGCGTATTCGTTAAAATAACGATATTACTTCTGACAGTTACTACTGTTTTCTTTTCTTATTTGTCGTTGTTGGTATTTTTCTCGTACATTAAGTCATACCCTGCCAGCAATTGGAAAAGAGGTTTTTTCATCCATTCACTCAAAGGTGTCTTTTTTGACACTCCTGGAAGTTCAAAAGTAGAATATAAACAAATTTTATATAACAAAATACATTAGTATCGAATTTTGATCGAAAAAACTTAACTTTGGCGATTGTTTACATTCCAGAGCCAAGAAAAGGAACAAGCACGACATAATTTCGCTAAGTAATGTGTAACTTTTAAAGTGATCAATGTTGTTGTTTAAGTGTTGAATAAAAAATGTATTAATATAAAAAATTGTTAATTTTTTCCGTTAAATATTTTATATTTAGCTTAAAGTTATAGTGAGTTATTATAATGTGTTCGATTATAAGGTTAGTATTTAGCTCAATTATAATTAAAAATATTTTTTTTTAATTTCTTGATGTACTTTTTTACACCTCTAAATTATAATATTTCTACACCAAAGAATGCACTAAATAGTGTATCTAAAACGTATTAGAACTGTGATTCTTCTTCGATAAGAAAATGATATTATATTCGACTGTTATTAACTACATGAGGTGTCTCTTTAGTTCACATTTGGATAGAAAATGTTGGCAGGGTATTTATGTATAAACGAATGTTTGCGTAAAAAATACATCACATATATGTACACATGTAATATTTTGTTCAGCGTTTGTAAAAGGAAACGGAAATGGTTCAAGGATTCAGGGATTTCACAATTTGGATTAAACATAAATTGCAGCCATACTGTACATACTACTATAAATATTGTATGAAAAAAAACAGAATAAAAAATTTTCTTTTCGTCAATTTATATACATAAATAAGTCAGTAAATAAACATGTGCATGTATATATTTATGGATAAATCGATTGTTTATATCAATATCAAGGTGAAAGTAACTTATTTTTAGATGATACACTTTAATGGTTTGTCAGTTTATGCTTGAAAAAATACAGAAAGTTTTTTTTAATGTTTATTTTTGCTTCAAAAAAGTTAAGCAATTTTAAATATAATCCAAATTATAAATCCTTATTAAAATATAAATAAAAATACACATTTCAAACATAATTAAAAGCAGTATACTACAAAAGCCTTGTGTTTAATTATATATAGATACATCATTGTAATTGTGTAAAATTTTATCCAAATATTTTAGATGGAATCTTGCCAAATATGTCCCTGAGGCATATTTTAATGAAATAATAATTATTTTATAAACACAACTTGTTCTATCTGTAATAGAATTTTGTTGCTTTCAACAAATTATGGTAAACATATACAAATAGTTTACTATACTGAAATAATTTATAATATGTATTTCGTATACGATGTATATATAGTAGAGTATCCAAATTGTTTGATTTTTTCATTGCTCGAATAAAACGAATAATTCGGTTTACTCGAATTATTCCATCACGCATTAATAATTATCTGAATTGCTTGAATAACTCAAAATATTAAATAAAAATGTTAAATTTTTGTAAGTTTTCAAAAATTTTATTGTAAAAGGAAAACAAAAACAACTTAATATTCTTTGTAAATATCAGAGACCATAAGTGTTGTAAGTTTAAAAAAATAAAAAAATTTTAATTGTTATATTTGATTTTAATTTTATTGTTTTAAAAATGAAAATTTGTCTTGATTTTTATTTTATCATACAAAAATAAAAATTACTTTTGTTTTTTTAAATAAAAAATAAAAATCAGAAAAATAAAAAATGAACAATGATTTTTGTGCTTACAAATCAAAAAAATATAAATATTATGTATTCAATTTTGTATTAAAATATATAAGAAATTGATATTTTATTAATATTTAGGCGGGGTTTTTTAATCAACTTCGACCATTTCACGGTTTCTGTAATATCTTGATAAGATTTTGTGTGCAATGTATTTAGATAACATAGATGACATGGAAGTTAAATTGATTTAATTTGAATTGGATTTAATTGTGAGTTAAAAATAACCTTAATATCTCTCCTTATAGGTATATTTCCTAAGATTTATTTTACTTAGTTCCAATAAATTTTCAGATATTCCTTGAAAATCTCTTTCTGACTGAAATTTTACGAATCCTGTAGCTACCACTTTATGTTACTTGTAGCAGTAAAAACATCAATATAATTTTCTATGAGAACGTAATGAAATGGATCATTTATGCATTTCGAGATACAAATTTGAACTCGCTCGGAAAGTCATTTTTTCATTCCAAAGTTTAGACCTTTTGTTCATCGTTAATGAATTAGTAATCCACACTAATTAATTAATTAGCACATACACATGATAAATAACATATAAACGTTTTATATTTATCAATTATAATAACACAGATAAATGCAAAAGACTTTTATTTTATGCCACAAAAAATGAAAAATCGTTTCTTGTTAAAAAAAAAAGAAAAAAATAATAAAAATCAAAAACAGATTTTTATTTTTTGTGAGAGTAATGGCCTGATTCAGTACGACAATCAAATTGTTTGAAATTAAAATTTGTATGAAAATTACTCATTTCTTCAAATATTTTTTGAGTATTTTTCATACAAATTTTAATTCTTAAAAATTTTCTTGTTGTACTGAATCAGACCCTAAATAAAAATCAGAACTTGCGTTTTATTTAAAAAATATCAATAATTATTATTTAAAATTCATTTTTTATTTCTGAGAATAAATTAATATATATATATATATTAAAAAAATAACATTTTACATAATAAATGAGTGTGTGTGTGTATGTTTATACAATAAACAACTACTGCTTCTTTATACAAAAAACAACAAAACTAGAAAGAAGTTATTGCAATGCTTTTTATATATGTTTGTATCTTATTTTTAATAAATTTTTCAGACTTTTGCTTATAACTCGGTTGCTTATGGAACGATATGGTTAATTGCAAAAAACCCGAAATTTTAGAAAAATATTTACAACATTTGTACAAAAACGAATTCTGAAGCTTATGTAGAAGCGTCATAAAGTCTAATAATGCATTTTGGCCGATATCTCACTTATTAATGAACCGATTTTTTTCATTTCTTCCACAAAAGCATTACAAAGAAATAGTTTTCAAAACCAAATACGGTTTTTTGGCGACATCTCGGTCATGAGTGGACTGATTTTATTGATTTTTGTTAGTGTCATTCTAAAGAGTATTCCCTATAATTTGATGTATTGTATTGTTATATCGACTTCCCTATTAATTAGGGTCCAGAAAATATACACTTTTTGGGGTCATAGATGAATATTGTAGAAATTACAAACGGAATGACATACTTATATACAACCTTTACACCTGTATACGAATATAAAAATACAAATAAAATATAACAAAAAATTTTATAATTTAGATGCCTCGCCACGGGTCAGCAGAGCATAAGAAAGTAATTATGAATTTATAGAGAGAAAAGTCTTAGCTTTCCGGCCATGCTAACTTTTTTGCAAATAAATAATTTTTTAATATTGAGTGCCACGTCAGATAAATTTGTCTGTCGATGTTTAATATTATGTCTTTCTTGATGCAGAACATAAGACTGAATTGTTTTCTGTTTATATTTTTTATATTTTTTGAAAATTTTGTAACACTTTTGTACGTACTCGATCAATAACAACACTTATGGAACAATTTCAGTTTCTAAGTTGATTTCAATAATATTAAGTCTATTCTTTCTTTTTTTTTTTTTTTTGACTAAATAACAAATGTTACAAATTAATTAAATTATTAATTAAAATGCTTAAAAGATTTGTTTTTAGAATTATAACTTCTTGCTGTAACGTCTATGCATTTATAAAAAGAGTTATCTGATCACTTATTTATTGTTATTGAATGGAGATCTTTATTATCAAGAATTTGGCGGATTTTCGAAATAATATTACCACTTTTGAGAATAAAAATTGTCAATATTATTTCATATTTCAGTTCTGTAAATAACAAGCAAATATTTAAATTAAAAATAAATTTATATATAAAACTATATATATCCGTTTTGTTTCAATATTCGACATCAAAATATTCGAATTATTAGGTATTCGAAAAGTCGCACCTTTGAATTCTTCGAACAATTATTCGTATCAAATTATTCGAAGTACTCGTACGAACATTATTCGAATGGATCCCCTAATGTATATGGTCATACTTATTTTTAGATCTTTGTCTAATTTTTACTCGTTATTAAATCCCAATATTTGGTAGTCAGACAGCAAAATATTAAATAATTTAATTAATTTTTATAAAAAAATTGATATAGAGAATAATGTTCTTTTTACTATAAAGAACTCCTTCATAATTACTATTGCTATAAAATTTTAATTTAAAAAATGATTTTATAAGATTAATAGCATTCTGTATTTCAAGTCTAAATTGTTAAATTGGAAATATAATATAATTAAGTTAAATAGATAAAATTAATAAACAATGTTTATGAACTAAAAGTACAGTGCTAAAGCTTTTTTACTCTTAATCTACTAGCGGAATCATAAATTTTAGTTTGTTTAATATTATTGTTCTTAGAAAGTTTTTCTTTGTGCTAATTCTGATTCCTAAAGTCTAAAATTAAATTTAACAATAAAAATTTGAATAAAAATTTCCTTAAACTTTCAACGTGAATTAACTCCACAATACATTGCTTAACTTTAATCAATTTTGGAAATGAAGCTTCTTATCTTTAGTTGAAATGCAAGTGTCTTTTTTTATCTATTTACAGGTGTAACCAAATGTACTAAAAATTTAGAAGAAAAATGCAATTTTAGTAACCAAATGTGATATATTAAAAAATGTGATAGATTAAAAAAAGCGTTTATGTCCTCTTCTAATATCACAGTTAAAAAAAAAAACGAAAACAATTTTTAAAAATGATTTTTTTTGATGTATTTTTGAAAACGTTCTCTCCTTTCGATTTGTACTTTTAATAAATAAAAATTAATATATTGTAGGGTATTTACTCGAATAATAATTGATCGATTAATCGAAGAATTTAAATTAAATATTTGTTCGATTAAATTAAAATCAATAATTTCTAATAAAAATTTATTCGAGTAAATTATGGCGATTACTTGAACAATTCGCTTAAAAAATAATTTAAAAATTTCTGTTTTAATTATTTTTAAAAATGTTTTTAACTTAAGTTTTTTTAAATGTTTGCTTGAAAACAACTGTTGCAAATGTATACATATATAATGTTTAAAATCTAAAGGTTTTAGTATGACGCCATGTAGCACAAGAATTTGGAATATATTAAATAAATGTTATTCAGTGAAAAGAATAGAATGTGTTTGAAATATAACACGTGTCTATATTTACGTAAAACTCATAACAGTAAAGTTTTGCCTAAGCAAAAATCATACCACAAAATTTCATGAGGATCGGTCCATAGTTGACAACAGCTTCTATACAAGGACCTTTCACGGCAACGCTAATTCAAAAATGTTTTTAATATTTTTCTATTATTCTATATAGATCTGTTTTTAAATAAAGTAAAATTAAAATTAATAAGTTAAATTAACTTTAATTTTAAATATATAATAATTCCATTCTATTTTGTTTTTGTTCGGAAAATAAGCACATTTTCTTTGTAATTTTTATAATGTGCTTTAATTTCATATTGCATGAAATTTTTATTTTCACACAATTTCGTCAAAAATCTTTTTAAATTTCTATATAAAAGTAAAGAATGCCCGTTTTTACCGACTTATAAAAATATTTCTACGACATTAATTTTAACAAAAAATACGTAAGTATGTTTCTAAATATGTTTGCTAAACAACTCCATTGCAAAAAAGGTATCTGTTATGAAATAAAATGCAAAAACAGAAACTTAAAAAATTAAAATTTTCAATTTTTACCACTGTAATTAAAAATTGAAAAAAAATCTCTGAACTTGACGGCACACTACAAAGAGTGTGAAAAACATTAAAAAAAATTTAACAGATAATGATGCATCATTTTTTCAATTATTAAGTAAAACAAATTATTTTTTTGAGATATTAATTTTCAATTAATCGCCCTTTTTTGCAATTTCACCCCTATGTGCTTGAAGAAAACGCTTTCAAAAATACATCTGAAAAATACACTTGTAATATTTATTTATGTATATATGATGTCATTCGAATGAAAATTATTCGATTAATCGAGGGAAAAATTTTAAATTTTCTAATCAAATTTTCTAGTTTGTAATAAAAAATTATTTGATCAATGTTTATAGACAACTCGAATAAAGATGTTAATGCTAATTATTTTGTTTTTAAAGCGGAATATTGAGGATTATCTTCTCAAAAAAATAGTTTTTGGTTATTGTATGTTAAAAAAAGCGAGTACTTTTGTACTAAAATCTTTTGATTTTTAACCCATTTTTAAGTTTTTCTCTTGTTCGATATAAGGAAACAGAGTAACGTAGACTATTATCCCATTGTAGTGAAACAGAGTAAATTATTTGGTTGGAATCGAACCTGCAACTCCAGACTGATAGACTAGCTCCCTTAATTTCAAATGTATTAGTTTTTTTACGGACTTAGTTTAAATTGTCATTTTTTATATGCAATTAGTTGTGCATATTTTTAAAAATGTTCACTTTTTAGAAGCAATTGATCTTTTTTTCTGGCTAGTGATGTAAATCCCTTTATCCGATCTCCTAAATTTCGGAATTCTAATTTAAAAAAATCCAAATATTTCTTTTTTTTTAAATAAACGTATTTCTACAGAATTATTCCAATAAATGATTTCAACAAAAAAAGTCAGACATTTAAAAAATATATAGGCAAATGTCATAGCAAAAAAAAGATGGAAGAACTTTTAATAGAATAACATTTTCATTACTGAAAAACTAGAACTAAGTGCATATTTTACATTTTAATTTTTTTTTTTGCGGTTATTTAAAATTAATTCTCTAAAGTGATAATAAATAAATACTTAAAGATAGCCTTAATAATTCTAATAAAGTTAAATTAAATTTTCATATAAGTAAATAAATAAAAATTAATTTTAAAAAAGTCCATAACATTTTTTATTAGTTATTTTTAATTTCCCTTCGATTTTTTTGCGTAAAATAACAAAAACCTAAGTTCATACAGCAAAGTGGTCGAAATACCCATTCTAGCGGCATTAAATTTCTAAGTGGATAATAACAATGTCTATTATTAATTTTTGCAATGAATTCCTTAAAGAATTAATTTTTTCACAACTTGTGCTTTGGTAGAGCTTGATAGAATGCCACGCCTACATGTTACGTCTACTTTTTAAAAACAGTTATTGTTTACGTAACTTATGACGCGAATTACATCAAATTCGACTTACTTATAACACAAAATATGTTCTATAATTAAAACGATTTCATTACTGAGAACCATGCCCCCATTACGCCTAATTCAAAGCAACCATGTTGCTGTATAAATATGAAATTTTGGGTTAATTATAAGATATGCCAGACCTTTTGGGTGACCGCCCATACTTCACGCCCTTTTTAATATATATGAGTTATAATAATATGCTCAGAGTATTATATATGCACTTTATTATTATATATGCATTGATTTCCGAATGTGGACATTATATGGGACCTATATTTAGTTATGAATCGATACTCATAAAATTTCTCACTTTGCTTTCTACTTTTATACAAGTTATTTGTATGAAATATAATTATAATACTACAGTTTATATGGGATTTATACAGGTTAAAGTGATTTTCATGTGAGGGGTTTATATGGGAACCATGATCAATTATGGACCGATTTTCATTAAAATTGGCAAACTTATTTATAATTAAATAGAAGTTATTTGTATGAATTTCATTAAAATATATGTATATTAAAGGCATTTATGAGCGTTAAACCTCTATTTTGGGAAGACATTTATATGGGTGAATAATGAACCGATCATAACCAATTTCAGCATTATATGTCCTTGTACCAAAATAATTATTCGTTTTATGGAGATATCTCCAAAATAGCTACCTGTACTTTGGTAAAATTTAATTGCGTTTGGGAGCATTCACTGTTTATAAAAAGTACATTAATAAATAAACGAGCAAGAACAGATAGAATATTTTGGATATTTTACAACAACAATAAACGAAATTAATAAACGTAATAAGAATTGGACCGAATCCAGTCGAATCCCAAAAGTTGCTGTTCACGAAAATATAGATTATAACACTTTAATTATGATAACAAATGTTATTATCTTCAATAATTTTTTATAAAACTAGATAAACATGGGCAACAAACTTGCATTCTTTAATTAATGTATACCTTCAATTTAGAAAAAAAAATTTAGTTTCTAAAATTAATATTCACCTTTATTAAAATGACAAAAAACACAACTGAATAAATAGACGCCATATTATTTCAAAGCATTTGCTGCAGCACATGCTACTTTTTACCGCTTACAGTTGTGCGAATATTTAAAACAAAACAAAAGTAGAAATGCCAATTTACTCATTGGTAATCTGTACACCATAAAATATTTATCGATTTAAAGCTTTCAAAATTTGAATTAAATGCCACAGATTTATTCACAAAGTCCGATTAGTTTATATAGGACCGAGTGAGATCAAATAGTATAAACGCGCGAACAAAAAGTATAGAAGAATGGGAAAAATTTATGTAATTTTTAGCCCTTTTTATAAGTTTTTGAACTTTAAACAACAATTATTATAACAAAATGAAAACTATGGTGCTAAAGTGTAGCAATCTATCATCTTCAAGTCCTGTGAGTTAACATCTGTAAACCGTTTGTTTAAAATAATATTACCGCAAAACTTATTAAAGATTAAAGTCAGTTAATAATGTTTGATAATGGTCTATATATTATTATATTAAAATAATTTTAAAGAATAACTTCAAAAGCAATAACTAGAGATTATGAAAATGCCATTCCTGAAATTACATGCTTTTTATATTTTTAACATTAATTTTCCTTCTTATATTATATTTCAATGCACTTTATTCCATTCATTGTTCTTGAATACTTATTTCGGGGTATCTTCATTTCAATAATTTTTTATAATTACTTTTTAACAAGAAAATTGTCTAGAAATTTTTTATTTTTCACGTAGAAAATTATCTACCAATATTGTCTATTTACCTTCTACAAGTATTAATTTCGTATTTCTTTCAAATATTGCTATAGACGCACTATTTCTCCCGAGAAAATAATTAATTTAAAAATTTCTGTTAATTTTTTTCATAATTTGTATCAATTTTAAACTAAAATGACGTTAATTTCACATCCTAAAAATAACATAATAATTACTCATTACAACTTTAGAAGTAGTGAATAGGAATAAAAAAAGAGTATTCTTCCAATGACAATCATTGCTCCTGCAGCTCCTTTTCAGCACGTCCTAATCTACAACTTTTTCACTTTTTTGGAAGTTAATTTTTTTTCTGCGGTTAAAATAATGGAATAAATTAGAATAAAATGGCACCTGGTATACAGTCTTAGCGTTCTATACATTCCGTTAAAAATGATCAATGATAATCGCTCTTCCATAAGACATACATGATTATACGTCAAAAAAAAAAAAATTAATAAAAAAATAAAAATTGTCTCATTATACAATTAAAATATATGTATTATACAATTTTCTACAACTTTGGTAAAGTACATTTTTATGTACCATTATCGATATCAATGGTCTTTGCAAACAAATTTTTATTTTTGAAAAGTTCTTTCAAAAGGATAACCAAACACGAAATAGAAAACTGAGTACGCAATCCTATCGTAAGATATCTCCAGATTCATATGTATATAGTTTGGTTAATGTGTGAGAAATGCTGTTACACGGTGGAATAAACAAAAAAATCTGCATTAATGTGCCGTTAAAATCTCATTTATTAAAAACTTAAACTTACCCGAGTATAAAATTCATCATTTTGTTGTGTTTTTATTAAACTTTGAGAAAAAGCTGCATCTATAGACATCTATAGACATGATCTAAATGGTACGTTCACTTAATTCCTTGAAAAATCTCACTTATTTTATTATTTTAAAAACGTTAAAACATTTCAAGTTTAATTATAAAATTCTCACGTCTATTTGGATTTTTTCTCTTGGTTTTTTGAAAGTTTCATTTTGTTTACAAATTACAGCAATTTTGTGGTCAATAACGAAAACGATTTCTGTGTGCAATAATACAAGTTGTTGGAAATAAAGGGGAATGAAACACAAATATTTATATGTATCTATATACAATGTGTGTAGAAATTTTAGTTCGTATCGTAAATGTGTGTAGATGCTCTTATGGTATATCTGTAGGAGTAGTCTTGTCTTTTTTTTGTATAAATAGTAATTTGTGAACATATGAGGTCCTTAAAATAAAGACCTTAATGGTGAAAAGTAAGGCACGTACGTTGATTTAAATTGATGGCATGATTGTTTAATATGAATGAAATGTATTGCAAGACATTGAAAGTGTTTTAACTGAATATTCACATAAATATATGTATTTGTATAAACATACTAATATGAAATGAATTTAATGCATATAAACGTGAAACTTGATATAGTCATTTAATCTTTATAATAAATGTCTTGAAAACATTTCCTATTTATACAGATATTTTCTAAACTATTAACAATTAAATGTGTATGGAAAATTGGATGCAGATGTGGGTATATCAAATATGTTTGTATTAACATTATAACAAAACAATTAAAAAATAAATACTTTTCATGACAACAAAATCACAGCACGTGTTCTCTATTTACACATGAAGTCTTAATCTTATAAAACAAGTCAAATATGTTTGTACAATTATATTTCTGTGTGAGAGTATTACGATAAAAATTGCCAATTGTTTTTTTTTTTTAATTTCGCAAATAAACTCCCTAATAATTTAACTATAAATTGCTTAGGTGTTTCTTGTTTGTGTAACACAAGAGCCGAATCTTGTTTTTCCAAGTGGTTGAAATCAATATAAGACACATAATGAATTTGGACTTAATAAAGGCTTCTTCATCATCATTACCAACAGCAGCAACAACATTTGATTTATTCAGATGTACATACTTCAATATGACGTGTTTTAACGTCTATAATTTATTTAAATGCCTCTAAAAGGCTAAGATTTTATTATTTCAACGAAGAAAATAGTCTTTGATTTACTATTACTAATTTCATTTTTTATTGAATCATCCATTTCAGAATTTTGTATATTAATTTATTCATCCGCGTGTTTTTTTATATTTAGCAAAAAATTTTGACTGTGGCGTTTCATTCTCTAAATGAAACATAACTATAATAATTTATGGACTTACTAAATCGACTATAATTATTTCTTTGTATACTTCACTAATCTTGAATAATATATACAAATTAACAGCCCAAAAATTACGACAAATCATTTCAAAATATTGGATATTTTTTTATTAGAAATATGATAATTTATATGGTAGGTTTTTTTGCGATTTTACTATGTGTTAATTATAAATTTATTACAATATCTTTAAAATATATCAAAATATAATATGACGCTTCTGGCAGTAGCACTACATATATAAACACTGCTAAATCCCAGCTTACCACAAGCTTCGATACTAATTTCCCGTTCAAACATTTCGCGAACATTTCTCTGATGGAACATTCGAGAACGACTATTATTGGCGATCCGTGTATGAGCTTTTTGAGGTCACCTGTCGCTCGCTTTGTGACAGCAAATGTTTTATTTCAAACTTAACACAATATATCAAATATTAAAATACACATAATAATAATTTACATAACAATAAATTATATTTAAAAAACAATAATTCAAATAATTAAGAATGAATGGCTTTACTAATCCATTTACATAAGAGTGGTAATATTTGAAGTATTTTGTCCAAATTTCAATTTCTTCCAGAAAAGTCATTAATGTGTTTCCTCTCAATATTACTAATGTTTATGTTACCCAAGTTCACATGTTTTAGTTAAAAATTTTCTGAATTAATCAAAAAAAAAAAAAAATATGATATTTTTAGAAGATATTTAGATAAATAAGTTCTCAAATCTATTTAGGCAAGTATTGACATTTATTTATTTATTTTATTATTTATTCTAAAATTTTATTATATTATTTTTTATTAAAAATTGCTAACATCATGAATTTTAATACGCAATATTTTAGAATCAAACGCAATGAACTATGACTCAAAAATGGCACTTGATTCTCTTCGTTTAAGTATTTTGAATGCACAAACAAGAAACTACGTTTCCTTTTTATTTAAGTAATAAATGTTCGAGAAATTGAAAAGAATAAATAATTTCTCGGAGAATTTAGTTTCGATATTTTATTCAGAAAAGTTGAACATTGCGATTCGTTATTTTTAAAATGCTCGAATTTTACACGAATGTTTACTATCGAGAAAAGTTCGATTTTACGAACATTCATTTTAAATATAATTTTCGATAGTCTCTCGAACATTCCGTTTCGATAACTCTTCGTTTTTAGCGAACATTCGCTAATAACGAAACTCACGTCAGACGGGATGTTGTATGTAAGTATTTATGTATGTGATAGTCGTAGCTGCATTGGTAGCCAGTCGTTCATTCACTCGTTCTTTAGAGTAACACTAATGATGAAAGCAATACATGTAACACAAGCCACTTGTGTGTTTTATGTGTATGTAGCAGTGTTGCCAGTTTAGCCTTTTTTAGGCTAAATCAAGCATTTTTATTTGCTTTTGGAAATGCTTAATCAAAATGGAAATATAGTTGGTTGATTCTTTATTGGGTTATTTTGCTGGCAGCCGTCTTATGATTTATTTATGATTTTATTACAATATCTTTAATAAAATATGAAAAACTAATGAGAAAGAAAAACAGTTTTTTTTAATTGAAAAAAAAAATGTTAAATTTTTCCTGGCCTTATTTTTTGAAGCATTTAGCCTTTTATGATCTTTTTTAAAGTTCATTATAGCTTTTTTTCTAACCTCCTGGCAACACTGGTATGTAGATTTGTAAAATACTCACCTTCAAAATATTAAAGCAAAATGTATTTTATGTATTAATATACATATGTATGTATTTACATCGTTCGTATGTGGATATTTCTAGTTATTTACCTGACAATGAAATGTAAATAGGATTCCGATAAGAAATTACATTAAATTTAAATTCAAATTAAGGTAAACCGTTTATTGAATATACACTTCAGAATTTTCATTTCCAATTATTTTTGCTGATTTTTATTATACCGGGAAAGATCAAGATTTAACATTTTAAAATTTCGTTTAAATAAAAAACCTTTATTATTTAAATTTTAATACTCTCCTGAAAAAAGAACTAATTTTCATTAAATAATGGCCTTAAGTTCAAACTTATAGTACTAAGTAATTGTATAGAAATAATTGTCTTCTTATTTGTAATAATCCATTTGTGCAATTCTGTAGAATCATACATTGTTGATGTTTGAAAAAAATCGGTAAAATATCATAAAAGCACAGAGAGAATGTCTAAATATTTAATTTATTTTTGTCACTTTTGTAGGCACAAGATGCTGTGCGATTAATCGAAAAGAGTGTCGACACCTTCTAGAAATGTGCAATTGTTCGAAAAACTAAGAAATACAAAGCTTTGGACTGATTGAAGAAAATTTAAGATAACTCAAAGCGATCAAAATCTCGAAAATTATGACTTTTAATATTTTTCTTTTTGGTTGAATAATTAAATAATTTCTTTCAATTGTAATTTTATCGGTTTATATCTTATTGAATTCCACAGTTTTTTACCTTTCCGAAGTGTCCAAAGTAAAAATTAAGCAAACATTAATATAACAGTTATCAAAATAAAATTAAAGAAAAATAGGCAATTTTTAACAAAATATACCCCACTCTATAAGAATTTAAGAGAGAGAAATGAAAGTTGGAATATAGTTTCGTCTAAACGTTTTATTTATACATCCTGTAATTAATTTCATGATCCATAAATGTTGTAATAACTTTGAAAACTTAAGTGAGTTTTAGGCAGATAAATGATTTTTGTGTATTTTGACCGTGAATATCTAGCGTAAATCACACGTGATTATCGATAAATGTTGACAGGACATATAAGCAGTGTTTCGAAACTCATTTAGCACGAAAAAAATGAATTTAGCATCTGACAATTTTTCTGGCACTTTTCGAATTATTTTTGACATTTTTTAGTACTTTCTGCATATACCCAGCAAAAACTTTGCTTTCCTGGTAAGGTAGCAGGTATAATTGGAAACAAAAATAAACTACTTATTTTTTGCCTGAATAACTAGTTATTTTTGTTCGACTTGTCCACAAATTCATGTAGTTATTTTTTGACTCTAGGGGTACTCAAAAATATGTATCTAAACGAAAAAAAAAAAAAAAAAAAAAACAAAAAAATTTTTCCGTCAGTGAGACTTGAACTTGGACACACACTAACCACTCGTTTTTACTGACTAACGTCTTACTCAGTACACCATCTCGCACATAGCATCCTAAGCGACAAAAACTCTATTTAGTTTAAAATATCTTTTTAGACATTTTGTTATAAATAACTAACAGCTTCAGAATGGGGTTGAACCAACAACCTTCTGGTTGTTAATCCGGCGCACTAGCCAACTCATCCACGTGATTGCAGTATTACTGTGCTATTATACTATTGAGTACTTATTAATGTAATACAGAGTAGGCAAGTAATAATAACGCCTCATTACCGAGAAACTACTTTAATAAGTAGTTGCCATTACCGAAAACCAAAAAGTTTTTGCTGGGTATTTTTATTAATTTGTATTTTTACATTATAAAATATTAGCTATTTTTTCAAAAAATTAAAACTGCAGCTAAAATATGTTTTTAACGATGATAACTAATGTGATCTTTAAAGAGTGTCATTAGCAAAATAAACTTTGTAATTACAAACAAACCTAACTGTTAAATAAAATTTTGGTAGTAAAGTAAACTATAATTCTTTTTGTTATAAGAAATTATTAAGATAAAATAACTTATTAATTTTTAAGTATAGTTTGATATTTAGTTGTAAACGTAACTGAATGGATATCGTAAATTAAAATACATCGAAATTTTAATTAATTTCGAATGTTTTTGAAAATTAAAATATTTATACATATTTAAACTAATTAAACTAATTACTCAAAATATCGTTATTATTTTATTTTTTAAATATTATATGAAGAACAAATTACTAAAAAGGTATTACCTCTTGTGACTATTTTGTTACATTATTACATACTTTCATTTAAGATTAAAAGTCAGAACATCTTTAGAGACAACTTTTTTCGAGAATTTTATTTTTTTGGTAAATATTATTTTTTAAATAAAAGTGTTTAACTAAATTAAAATTATTTTTTTATATTATCTGAATAAAATTTACTTAAGCTGTGTTTTGTTACTCCCTTTTAGTGTTAATTGTTAGCAAAAAAAAAAAAAAAAAAAAAACGATATTAACCCGATTTGGCATCACTTTATATTTGTTTGTAAACTGCACAACAAAATTTATACGTTTTATTTACAAAAATTTACAACATTTTGATTTCAATTTAATTTTATTTTTTCATTTCTTGTCATTCTTAAATTCATAATCGTATTTCTGCTCGTAAATTGGAATAAATTGGATATTTCGACAATCTGGACTGAGATCTGCAATCAATTATCCGAATTGTCGAGCATATACTGTATCTGGTTCTTAATGCTAAAACGGATTCTAAAAATCAAGTTTTCGGTAAAAAACAAAATGTAACATACTTGAATAACTTATAATAAAAACCACTCATAAATTTTCTTTAACTTGTTTTAATTTTAAAATCATTTTATTCGGATTGTGTTTTTATTATTTTCTTTAATGTTCTTTTAACTTTAAACCTGAAAATAATAAACCGCTTTGAGCTACCTCTAAATTCATTTCAATCAATCAGACACTTTGTATTTCTTAGTTTTTAGGGTATTCAAAAATGTCTAGGTAATGAGAACGAAAATTTGAAAATCTTTTTTCCCTCAATATAAAAGTGGGCACCCTAATACAGATATATTAGTTCAAGCAGAACTATGTAACTATCTATGTTCTTCTAAGGTTTTTACTTAGAAAGATATAGGTAACCACGCAACTGCATACATAATAGTTGTAATTAATTAGGGTGGTTTTGTTTTAATGGAAGAAAATAAGGTATCGATATTTTCGACTTAAATTAAAGTTTACTTCATTTTAAGGTACCGTTTAGTCTTGACGGTATTCTCTATCGAGGTGGACCAAACCACAAAAAGGAATTTTTTATTTTAGATGTTTTCCTTATTTCTCCTAAAGGAACAACATGTATAACTTTTCGCAATTTTTACGAATATTAATATACCCACGGCATAGCATTATAGGGCATGAAAAAATATTAAGAAATACGATATTAAATCTTCGCGATCGCGAAGTTTTTAATTAAATATTTTATAAATTTTTTTTCGAAAATTCATAATATTTGTTGTGGCCAGTATGACTTTACCATTTTATGGTGGTTATTAGGGAAATAATTAATAATTAATTTTACAATGCTATTTTTTATTACTGTATATATATATATATATATATATATATATATATATATATATATATATAAATTTAAAGAAACCCAAAAAAACGTTTTTAACCTCGAAAAAGCATAGCGCTAGAACTAAAAATTTGAGCGATGGTTTCATAAAATGAAGTAGTTTTTCATTTGAAGTAGGAACATGGATATCTTCTGTTTTGTGAGAAACCTAATATACACCCAGTGTCGGCCAAAACTAACTGAACAAATCCTATATTTTGATAATTGTCTTCATATGAGCAGAGTAATATTATTTTTAACAAAAATATTTACTTTCATATAAAGGTTGTTTTTCGCTCTGCATAAAATCATTTTTCCTGTCAATATAATATAAAATTTAATTACTCTTCTCTTAAGCCAGCGCTGCAAAACAAACTGAACAAAATAAGTTTTTGTAGAAACATTAAAGAAAAATTACCATTCTGCAAAAATTTTCAATAAGACATATTATATTTATTGTTGCTTTATGGAGAAATTTTGAAAATAAATTTTCTTTATCTAAGTAATGAAAGACAAAATCTAAAATTTTTGTAAGAAGTAAATTAAAGGATTTTTGTTTATTTTGGAAAGTTTCAGTAATGAAATTTAAAATAGTTAAATGAAAACATTGAGAATAAGTTAAAAATTACCACGTTGGAGATTTCCGAATTGTTATGAGCTATTAAGACCTTTGAAAAATATAAATATGGCAAAAACGACGGTTTACAAATAAATTAAAAACGTCAAAAACGTTGCAATGAATCCACTATGGAAGCCGACCAATAATGATACACAAAATTGTTATAGGAAGTCAAAACGATCATAATAAGACTGCCTCCATTGTTCCTAAATTATTGAGCATTAAAAGAACCACACGGACAATCCGAAGAAAATAAGTTAAGACCGGAGTAGAATTCTACAGGTCTTCTAGAGGTCATTTATTTCCAAGAAAAATAAAAAAGCAAGACTGAATTTGGGCGAGAGTACCTAAACTGTACTCGTAACACTATGCGACAGTCAAAATCGGGATGGGATGAAACCAACGGGAAATATTATATCGGTAAAAAAGAAGTTATACGTGTCCCGGCGTTACGCTGGGTCAAGTCAAGGAATCAAGATATATCTACTTGAAGTTAGTAACTATCATATAGGGGAAATTGTGACCTTTGGTGGTCTTTTTTTGACATAACTCGAGAACCACCAGTCCGATCTTGCTGAAAAAAAAATTAGGAACTAAAATTCCTTTAATCTGTTCATACAACGTTTCGCTACATAAGCAACAGTTTCGCAGTTATAAATAAATGTATGAAAAAAAAAACTATTTTTTGCCTAAAAAATTTAATTTTTTTATTTTTAATTCATAAAAAATCTAAAACAGTAAAAAAAGTGTTAAATCCTATTACTTTCACGTAAAGTCACATAACCTTTAAACAAAATGAGACATAGATCATGAAAATCGATGGACGCGTTTCGCTTTTATTCACAATTAAGTGAAGGTATGAATTTCAAAAATTTCCTCGATATATGCTCAAAATTCCTTGGAAAAACCATTGATGACTTTTTTTATGATTGTCAGAATTAAAAAAAAAAGTAATAGTCAAAAGGTTATTTGATTTTTATGGTATCGGTAACAAACCAAAAACGGTCATAAATATGCGTGGAAAATTAAAAGGAAAAAAAGGAAAGCGCACTTTTTTAATTATTTGGGTTTTTTCCGTTGGCTACCTGCATGATTTTTTTACACAAATTGAACCCACATTTATGAGTGGTCATGTTTTAGAACGTTTCAAAAAATTTAAAACGTACATGAATCAGGTTTATAGCCACCCTTAAAAGATGCGCGAATTCATAAGTACCTCTCAGTAAAATATTGAAACTTACGTAGTATTTATAGGTGTTCACTGATCGATTTTTGGCATTCAACAAGTGTCTCCGAACGCGTAAAGTACGGTTTTTTTAAAGTGACGAAAAATTAACAAAAGTATAAAACCGAAATGAGTGCAAATTGTCCAGAAAATATCAATTTATTTTGTTACGTTTGTGGCAAAATAGTTTTTTCAACAAATGCTGCATTACTCACTGAGCAAGTGGAGCGCGCTTTTAAACTTTATTTTGATTGCGAAATAATTCGCGGCGTTTCGTGGGTCCCAGACAAAATTTGTAAAACGTGCTACAATGGTCTTAACATGTGGATCCAAGGGAAACGCAGTTCACTTCGTTTTGGTGTACCAATGATTTGAACTGATCCAGGAGAGCACAATTCCGACAACTGTTACGCTTGGCCTTAAACGAAGAGTTTACATATCTGTTAAAAGTGCACAAATACCTCTACCGCATTCGGATGAAATACCAATTCCACCGCTTCCAAGTCCTGACAGAGAAACTTCTTTTTCTATTGAAACAATGGATCAATCGGATTTCACCTATAAACCAACACCAGAAGCCGTCCCATCAAACAAAATAATTCCAATATCACAAGCAAGAATGGACAAGATTGTTGCAGAATTAAACCTTTCTCAACGTGAAGCAGAAAAATTGCCCAGCTTTTGAAAGAGGGCAACAATTTGGAGCCTAATGTCAAAGTCACCGGATATCGAAGACGACAATTGCTATTCCAACGACACTACACACTCAACGAAGGAAACACATTTGTTTACTGCCACGATATAAAGGGACTGATGGAGGCGAATGTTCATCGATTCTTCGAAATCAAGCCTGAAAGTCGTTTTGCTACATAAATATAATAAAAAATCAAGCATTCCCATTGGCTACAGCACAGACATGAGCGAAACATACGATTCCATGAAAATAATTTTGGATAAAGTTTGCTACACTGATCACATGTGGCGGATCAGTTGTGATCTGAAAGTCGTGGCGATGCTAAGAGGTCTCCAAGAAGGCTATACGAAAAACATGTGTTTCTTGTGTCTTTGGGATACCCGATTTAAAGGAAACCAATACGAAATGCATGAGTGGCTTGCTCGAGATCCAACGGAGAAAGGACACAACTGCGTAAATGATCGTTCATCGATTTTTATAACCTATGTATCTATGTAATAACCTAACAATTACCTGTAATAATTTTTAATTTTACGTGTTAATAATTATAATGAATATTATCCAAATTCATTGAAACATAAAATCAATATTCTTGTCAAAATGAGATACCTTCACTTAATTGTGAATAAAAGCGAAACGCGTCCATCGATTTTCATGATCTATGTCTCATTTTGTTTAAAGGTTATGTGACTTTACGTGAAAGTAATAGGACTTGACACTTTTTTACCGTTTTGGATTTTTTATGAATTAAAAATGAAAAAATTCAATTTTTTAGGCAAAAAATAGTTTTTTTTTCATACATTTATTTATAACTGCGAAACTTTTGCTTATGTAGCAACAGTTTTGCAGATTAAAGGAATTGTAATTATTAATTTTTTTAAATTTGTTTTAGCAAAATCGGACTGGTGGTTCTCGAGTTATGTCAAAAAAAGACCACCAAAGGTCACAATTTCCTCTATATGATAGTTACTAACTTCAAGTCGATATATCTTGATTCCTAGACGTGACCCAGCGAAACGCCGGGTCACAGTGTAATCAATGGAACAGATTTTTTTCTCAAACAAATCGAAGTTAATATGAGCAATTTGGATGATATGAGAAGTGTAAGTCAGTCCTTTTTCAAAGTTTACATTCTCTACACTGTTAGGGTATTATAAAGTATAGATGTGACGTGTAATGGCTTAGAATGCTTTTCGGGAGAAAGGCTAGGACCATTATGTAAAATTAATGGTATAACGAATGATAAAGTGAGTCGAAGAATTCTGCAGAAAACAATGTTTTCACATGATAAAGATAAAATACTGAGCCCTTGGATAATCAATCTTGATAAAGACCCAAAATAGGCCTAAATATTAATGAGAAATTATTGACATCAGCAAAGAGTAACCGTCATAGACAAGCTCTTACCGTTCAATGATCTTAAGACTATGGAAAATACTAAATCAGAAGATAAATGAGGAGGAGGTCGTGGGAGGCCCAGAGAGATTCTTCTGTACAGTTCTGAAAGATTGGACATCAATGCCAATGCTAATAATATAGAAGTGTATTTGCTTAATTACTAATATAAAGTTAAAAGATTTTATGAAGTGGTCAAAAGCAAAAGGATTGTCATAGAATATTAAGCTTAACAGTTTGTTTAATTAGTTTTGTTGCACATTTTTTTACTTTTGAGTTTATTTAATATTCTTATTAACTTTATGTTTTGAATATGAAAAAATATATTGCTGTTATTATGTTAACTGATGTTCAGTATGTTTATATTAACAACATTTTACTTCGAAAAAATTTGATTATACCAAAATTAATTAAAAAGTAACTTTTGTTTAGTTAGTTTTGGCCGACTCCATACATACTTGCAAGCATTCATAATTAATTGTTATGTGTAGCTTGTATTTCCCAGTACACATTTTGGTTTTATTAGAAAATGAAAATTAATTTCACACAAAGTAAGAATTTTCCATGCTTTGTTGTGCACCTGATATCTTGAGATAATGAAAAGTCACTTTTAAATTTTAAAAATATAATTATACACTTATTATATTACTACTCAGTTTTGTATTATGTTAGAATTTTATATTATCCCAGCAAAAACATTGGTTGCCTTGCTAAAAGAGGTCACTACTTACCTCATATTTTTACGAGTAGGCATTTTAGATATCTTTACTTAGATATCATTACAAGAACTCGTTGATTTTAAATTTTTACACAAGTTATTAATAATGAAAACAATAGGAACTAGTTACGTTTTAGGTTACAAATAACTAATGAAATGTCAAAATATAAAAAGCAGTTTTTTCTTGTTGTTTTTTGTTTTTACTATTATTATTTAATTTTAAACGTATAAAGATTTTATAAATTTTAGTTACAGATTTCAAAACCTTAACAGATTATTTAGCGTACCAATTATATATAAAAAAAGTAGCATCTTCAAAAATGTTATCATAAATAAGTAAGTACATATCGGGATATCACCAAATCAGTAGAGAAATACTTCTAAGTAATCAGACGGCATGTGGTTTTCATTGAAAAGTGACTACATCTGTAACTACATGTCATTACCAACTACATGTCATTACCAATTATGTTTGCTTAGTGCATGCATATACAAATGGTTTCGTTAATATTTAGCATACTTAGAACGTATGGAGCCATTTGAATATCTCCATTTTGGTTTTAATATTATTATTTTTTATTTTAATACTTTATTTTATATATTTTTTTAGTTTTATACATATATATATATATATATATATATATATATAGTTGAAAAATATGTTCTTTTTAAAAGTATTCATTCAAACATAATATTTCCACGATATTATAAAAATTATGATTTAAAAAAAATTAAATATATTCCTGCAGATTTTTTCATAAAAAAATGATATATATATATATATATATATATATATATATACAAATTTATACATACATATATATATATATATATATATATATATAATTTTTTGTTTTTTAATTTTTGCAAGTTTATTTTAAAAAAATTTTAGTCATAACATTTCATAATTTGAAATTTGTGATATAATAACATTTTTTCCCAGAATAATTACTAATGTACTGTGTTGTAAACATATTTGCCTTCATTAGTAAGCAAAAATATTGAAAATCAAAGGGTAGAAATTTCTTAAAAATGCATCTGAAAATTGCATTCTCGTTATGAGTGCGACTTTAGCCAAAATGTTATTTTAGAATTATACAACATTATTTACAATATTTATTGTAATAAACTTTATAATGCTTTTTAAATCAGGAAAATCCGACGTATGTATAATTAAAGAGTTAAGATCACTTAAAGTTACATATTACTAATTGAAAATAAAAAAAAGTTAAAAAATAAGAATATTATGCAAAAATTTCATAAATATAATAATTATTATTACATTTTCTAGTAAAGATACTGCATTTAAATGTACCAACAGACAACTGCATTACGGGTGAATTTTTAAACAAACAATTTACTTTTGCATTACTGTCTGTAAAGTAAGCTTAGTTGGCCTTTAACAGAACCTTGAATCATTAAAATCCATCAATATAGTAAAAAGATATTAACATTTAAAATTACGTACTTTGTCGAATTCTTTAACTTTTATAAAAATTTAAATCGTGAACAAATTCGCAGTTTTTGTGAAATTTGAAAAAAAAATAACGGGAAAGGGTGCCCCGATGGCCTAGTTGGTAGTGAGCTATTCTGTCAGTCTGGTGGTAGTGGGTTCGATTCCAACCAACGACTCTGGTCTGCTTCACTACAATGAACAATAGTCTTCGTTACTCCGCTCTGTTAGAATTAGAAAATAATTTGTAATTGTATTGTAATTGTTCAATAAATAAATAAATAACGGGAAAGACTAAATGGCTCCACAGGTTATATTCTTTCTACATAAAAACAGAATCTGATGACCCTCCGTATAAAATATTGCCATTTTTTATAAATCTTTCGTGGAATGAATGATATTTATATTACTGAGTTTCTATTTAGTTATATAGTAGTTATTATTACAATGTTTACTATAATCCAAGTGGAGCTATGAATTCAGTTAAGGAAACATTATATCACACAAATTCATGTAAGTACAAACATTTGAACAGAAAATGTGTTTTTTTTTTTTTGCCGAAATCAGCAGTTATGGCTTAGTAATACAGGGTATTGACCTAATTCTTTCTTTTATTTTATATCCTGTAGTGTCGTCTATAAACTCGCATAGTTTTATTCCAACTTTTTTGAATTTTTAACAGTTTGAAAAAATTTTTAACCAAGCAAGTTTCAATTATCCTGGAAATCCAAAAACATATTTTTAAGTAATTATGGTTCAAATTTAATTTCATTTAAACGTTTTTAAAAAATTAAAAATTTGTATGTACACTCCTTACACGAGTGGTCTAAAATATATTAATGGTCTTTGGAATTTGTAATAACTTAAACATTTTTTAACAGATTTTTTTCCTTTTTATATTTTGATAGACAATTATGTGTTGATAACATTTTTTTAACATTTTGGTACAAAGCAAAGTACTTAATAGCTAAATTTTTCTAAAGACTGTAAAAAGACATATTTTCTCCATATAAAGCCACCATATAAACTTCAAGTCCGATGCGGAACGGGTTGGTTAACGATATCCCATTTCACAAATATTTCACACAATATATTTTTACAAGCCAATGAGCGAATCTAAGGGGAGTTACGGTCAAAATTTAAAAGTCTGTAAATTTTGGTGTAGTCTAATATATGTAAATCTCTTTGGGTGAGAGTGTATGTATGTATGTGTTTTTGATTCCATGTCTTAATAAACAGCATAGACCAAACGAATTTTTAATTTCGAAAATTGCTCGTACAAGTAGAATATGTACATTGTGCAATGTACATACATACATACATGCTTGCATACAAACAAGCAAACATATGTTGTCATTATTTGTACACCAGATTAAATGCATTCTTTCCATATGACATTATCTAATTTCATACATTGTAGATAATTAAAATAATATTTTTAATAAGAGGAAAGTTATTTATATGCCAAATTCTACTTCTTGTTCTTTTGTCTGTACTGCAGCAGTTTTTTACTTTCTTTTAGCTTTTTACTATGGACGTAATCTAATTTTAAATACATTTTCCAAATTGTGGTATATATTTAATATCACCCTTTATGTAATCGACTCAAAATTATTTTCTGAGTCAATTTGACGATTTTCGTTTGTCTGGAAAAGCGGTCCATCTTTCTTGAGGTCATAATAAAAATCTTCATTTTGAAGTTATTTTATTATAATTTAGCAATTGTGATTATTTTGGTAGAAGATCGAAGCCTATTCAAACTATTTGATCGGTTTATTATTTTATGTACACAGAGAAAACAGATTCGTTTTGAATGCGGAATTTATTGCCAATCGAATTTTGTCGGTTACAGGTACCATCCGAAAATTCGATTGCACGGACGGAATGATTCGTTTATTAAAAATAAATATGGTAGAAACCAGTGAAATTCAACTCGGAAAACTGAAAGTATCAGTGCTAGCAACTAAAACATATATTATAAAATTCGGTTACCCAAACTAATACATTCATTCCAGTGAAAAAATATATATTGATTATTTTATTATTATTTTTTTCAATATTTTTTAAAGTTTTAACACACATATACATCATCATTATTATTAAAAACATATGACATATATACAGGAACATGTATTAAATGTGCAGAATTTTGGTGTTCTAGCGATTTTGAGATTGGAATTTAACTGGACTGTATATGCGGGGGTTTTCACTGAATTCTAAGGGAAACACCAAATTTCGCTTATTCGTGTAATTTCTCATTAAGTAGAGAAATTACACGATGGTTGTTGATATAAGTTTGGATAAGAGTTAGAGTAAATTAAATAAGATTAGGTTAGAGATTCTTCTATAGTGTAAGATTATGTACATAAATGTATATTTATGAATATGAGCTCACCTTACAATGTATGTATGTATAATAGTGTGTTAAATAAGAACTTAGCCTTGCAATTTCAATTTTAATTGGTACAATTTTATTTAGTTCAATTCACAGTTTTTAATTTAGGGTGATAGAATAATTATAATTTTCTTTAGTTTTTAAAATAAACGATAGATGCGTTGAAGCTGATGATAACAAGAAGAATGAATCTAAACCTCTTTTTTAAAGATTATAAATACTTATTATTTAATATGAATTCATGTTGCTAAACATTTGAATTTTCATTTAATTCACCACAAGCAAAAATACTTAGTCGTTACTAACCCTTAACTAGTGCTAAGTATGCGAATACAAATATAGTCTATTACATTTCAATCTATTACAATTCAGTTAATGATTATTTTAAATTCAAATGTTAAAAAAAGTAAATTAATAAAAATTATATTAAATAATTTTTAGTAAAAATCGTTAGATTTTATACAAAATGTAATGAAGTCGCGTTGCAATTTTAAAAAGTTTGACGATTTTTTTCAAACAATTTTATGTGAGTTATTGATCCTTTATAAGAATTATTTATATTATATATACATTTGGAGTTCTGGGGCACTAATACATCAATTTGTAGTTTAACCTGTAAGTAACAAATGCGTTGGAAGAATTGTTTGATATTGTTGAATGTTATAAGTGGCTTACCTTTCTTATGGGTAATAGTATAGTTTAAAAAGCATATAATTTCGCAACGAAAACTGCTTCGAACTTGAAGAGGGAAAGGTTTTGCTAACAACTAATACCTTGATGCGGAAAATGTGATAAAAATAATTTAAATATGAGTATAAATAATTAATAATTTTCTTAGTATTATAGTTACCCACAAATCCAAAATTAAATAAGATTTGTTTTTATTTCAATATTTTATGACAAAGATGCAAAAAAATCTGACTTTAAGATTGTGTTAGTCAAATTTTATTATTATGTATTTCACCACACATTAGCTTTGTTCCCGTACTCTAAATTGGGAACATGCGGGATCCCAATGTTACCGAAAAACGTTTCCTTATTCAAAAATTGGGCAAATGAGAGATATTTTGAGAGAATAATGTTCTTCTTCTTTTTGCACGAAAAAGCCCAGAATATTTCTTCTGGTATATTATTTAATTTGTCAAATAATTAAAAAACAAAAATATACAATAAAAAATTTGAACGAAAATAAATAAAAAATTATCTGTTTTTGTTACTAACTGGAAAGTTTCATTTAAAAAAATTAAAAACATTCAAATATGCTGAAAATAAATTTGTTTTCACATACGAATTTTTAAAACATTTTGATGTTTTATTTCTGGGTAAACAGTTTGGATTTTTGTGTTCCCGTACTTTTGTAGGTTGTTGTATTTTTATGGGAGAAAAATTAGCTTTTACTCCTTTTACTGCACTTTACACAAAAAGTACGGAAATAAACCTATCATAAGCGCAAATAGTTTCTCAAAATAGTATTCAAAAATTATTAAATATAATTCTTCACAATTATATTTGCAGATTTTCATCTTTTGATGCGGATTTCAGCTACAAATATAAATATAATTACATTTTTTGGATTTTTGTTGATGAATATAAAAATAATTTAAAATTATTTTTAATATTCGTGTTATGGCAATCATAATGCAATAAATATGCGTGAAAAAATAATAAAAATATTGTGTGCTAGTGAAAAAATTGTGCTGCGAGTGTAATTTTCCTTAAATTTTCTTTTTCTCTCTCACATTTGTGTTGAATTCACATAGAACTTGTATGTGAGGAAAAAGAAATGTTATTGCTGTAGGAAATAGTGACAGTTTCTTTTCTGTATATTCTTTATTTTATGATTTGTTATTTTAAAATTTGTATTTTTTTTATTTTAAAAGAATGTCAAAAAATTAATAAAAATTGTTTTATAAACACAATAATCTTTCATTGGAAACATTGAATTGCTTTATAATTTATTACTGTAACGGAATAATAGCTGTGCTTTATTGCTAACGTTCAAAATTAAAATTTATATAAGCTAGGATGTAACGTGTATAATTATACATGTTAACTTTGATAAAAGTGCTGCCCATGTATGATCAAAAATACAAGCATGAATATTTGAGTGTCAATAGATGAAAAAATATAAAAAAATTAAATAGAAATAAAATAAATTTAAATTATAATCTTTTGAAATTAAAATTTAAAAATGTCTTTATGAATTTGTTAATATACAAGTTATACCAAGTCGGGTAAATATCATTTTATTGCTAACTATAAACAATAATAGCAGACCAAATAAATTCAGCGCACTTTAAGGTCGAGGTGGTGGTAGGTAGCAGTACACGGCGTCACTGCGCGAGATGGTCCTTTCATCACTGGTATACTCATGGGACGAAATAGATAATATAAAAATAATATAAATTTTACTCGGACAGATGACGAATGGTTGCAGGACGACGGGATCGAAATGGACATGACGTCGATGATATAGTTATGACAGGGGTTCAACGAAATATTATAGTACAGAAAAGTCAATTGCTGGGCCAGTTATCAGAGACGGATGAGATTTTGGGCATCTCGAGAGATTCTTTTGTTGGAACCAGAGCTACAGAGAAGCCAGGGGATATTTCTCTTTTTACTGAAGGTGAGCATGAGATCTCCATGGTCTCAACTCGCTCTCAGAGTCAAAAGAGGAACCGGAGCTTCGTGGCGGGGTTGGAGTGGAGGAATGACTCGACTGGCCCAAACAGTACTTTAGTTCGGCAAGACGTGGTAATGCGTGATGCGACAACCGATGTTATGTGCCAAGCTGAAGAGGCAGGTAAACAGACAAAATTATCATCCAGCAAATCTGGCAACTCGCAAAAGATTGTCAGGGGTGCTAAGACTGGAGATGATAAGCCATCGACGAGTAAGAAGGTAGCACGTCAGAGGCCGATCAGCTATATCGGTGGAACACGCAAGGATACTAAGTGTTACTGGTAAAAACCCACCTGGCTTTTTTAAGTGTCCCCAAAAAGGGAGTCGTTAAGAGGACCAGGTCTGGGGATGACCGGCAAACTTCGATGTTCCCACACCATCTAGCTCTGTTAAGGGCCCCATAAGGAGGTTATTAAAAGAGCTGGGATAGAAATCAAACAGCCCTCAACATCTAAGAATGCGAAGAAATCAGCGTTGCAGAACTGTATTCAAGCAACTGTCAATGACAAAGTTGATCCAGATGGGAGGATCAGCATTGAGCAATGGCGACAGATAGAGCACAAGCTCATTGCAGAGGTCGCCCTTATAACAGGAAGGCCGGACGAGGTATCCTTCAAAGCGTGGGCTGGATGAAGGGTGTCAAAACTATCAACTGCAGAAATAAGAAATTTTGTGAATCTCTCAAGAACGAAGTTGCTAAGAGCGATACTCTTTATCCGGAGGCGAAACTTGATGTGATACTAGCGTCTGAGTTGCCCCTGCGTCCAATAGTGGCAGCATAGTTTCTTCCACCCATTCCAGAGTTTGAAACCATTCTGACAGTATTGGAAAACAAGAATGAAGGTCTTCTTACAGGTCAATGGAAGATTGTGAACTCCATTACCTGTAAGGAAAACCAAGGCATAGACTTCAGATTCGCAGTGGATCAGGAGTCTCTGAAGAAGTTTAATTCTGGATTTGGGGTGATGAGATTAAGATATTCTAAATCTGATAAACCCAAAGAGAAATATCAGTGGTGCAAATTAATTTTCAGCCTCAACCGAATTTACAAAGCTCATTATTGACCACAACGTGGACGTGGTCTTTATTCAGGTACCTTGGATTAGCAACACTCATTTAGGCCATACAAGTCACCGATAGCATTTTTCCGGCCATGTTACAGAACGTCAATGATAGGATCTTCTCACTACTCGTGAAGGTATTTAGGGAATGTCTCAAAGAGAGAGAGATATTCCTAGGGGGTGAAGAGAAGGGCCATTTTCATACCCAAAGCAGTTAAGACTCACTCGAAGCTCAAGGAATATAGATCGATCAGCCTATCGTCTTTTCTACTTAAGACAATAGAAAATGTGATTGTTCTGTATCTGAGGAGGAGTATGGGAATTCAAGTCATCAGCGACGCTCAACATGCCTATCTTATGGGTAAGTCTGTTGAGAATGATTTGCATGATGTGGCGAGTTATATTGAATGAGATCTGTTGCATCTTGGCAATTTTTCTCGATATAGAAGAAGCCTTGAACAACATTAGGATATAGGCGATCAGTGAATCACTCGCTTCGTTAGGTATTAGCAAATTCCTAATTGAGTGGATTATCCTGCAGTTATCAACTCGAACATGGGAGACACTATTGTGGGTCTTGGCTGTGAATGTCATATTGAGACAGTTCGATACTGTGGGATGGAAGTTCGTAGCCTACGCTAATAACGTAGGAAAATTTTTACCTATGAGGTAGTGCAGTCAGGTCTGCGAGAACGGTCCCTTCGGGCCAACAATAATCGATTGGGAGTCAACCCAAAGACTGAACTAGTACTGTTTACCAAGAGATATAAAGTTGACGCATTTAGTATATCAGTATTGAATGTGATAGAACTCAGATTGTCAAGGGAGGCCAAGCACCTAGGTTTTTACTTGGAGAGTAAATTGTCTTGGAGGAGAAATACTCTGGCAAGGGCCACAAAGGGGCTTAATGCCTACTACATATACAGTAACTCTATAGGGAGATCTGGAGTCTCAAGCCGATAGTTGTATATGTGAGAGGTATTAAGGAAAAGAACTTAAAGGAACTTTCTCTCTAAAGATCAGAGTTGTGCTTCAATTGACATTACAGGTGCCGTGAGTAGCACACCTCAGGTAGCACTAGACACCATTCTTCTTCAAATTGAGGAGTTCGTGAGAGGAATGGCTGTACGAAGCTTATTTAGACTGAAGGAATTAGGATTAGTAGAGAACTTCACAGCGGGGCATGCTAGCATACTTGACGAAGTCGAATTTGATGGTCAGACATTATCCTTGGTCGCCTCAACGGATTATGTCGGGACTAAGATTGACTCCGGGGCTACTCCCGTTATTGAAACTCCAAGTAGGGATCTCTGAATTGGAACGGAAAAGCTCCATGGAATGGATGGAAGTAGTCACAGGGGCGGATGTTTACTTTATGGAAACAGATATCAGACGTGGTTCAGATTTTCTGATAGTTGCAGCGTTTTTCAGGAAGAAATTCTAGGCATTTACAAGGCCTTAGGATTATTGGAGGAGAAGGTTCAAAATGGACTCTGAGGTAACAATCTATTTGGATAGACAGGCAGTATTATTGGCAATGACAAGTCGTTGTGTTAGGTCCAGATTAGTGCTCGAGTGCAGAAAGAAATTGAGAACAAGTGGAAGTTACGGGCAAAGGGCTTAGCAACCTGATAGGGTTCGTAATGGGGATAAAGTGGATTAGGGGTAATTGTTCTTGATTGCTAGATTGTAGGTTCACATTCTTCCATTGCTTACCTACAAAAGTCTCTCTCTTTTTCTCTGTCTCTTTCCTCCTTTTCTTTCATAGCATTTCTTTGGCCTTTTTAAAGGGATCACAATGGTTCGACTGGTCTCTAGGTGGTAGACGCTACCCTTTTTAAACTAACATAACCTAACTAACTAAAAAGTTGTAGTAAATGTTAGTCCAATATAATAAATTTATAGGTAATAATCAAGGAAATTAATGTTTTTGTATATTTTGTCCTATTTTGTATCCTATTTTGCACAAAATATAAAGTTAAATAAATTTTTTGTGTAAAAAAAAATTCTGTGTGCGATAAAATATCTTAAGCCTATTTTTCAAAATTTTGAGAAGGGCTATAAAAAAGACATTTTAAAATATTAAAAAATACTGTGGAAGACTTAATTTTAGGTAAGCTATATCTCCAAAACTAGCAATAACGAAAGGACGCAGATAACATTGGCCACCAAATTTTTTTCCTCCTTTAAATAAAAATACACATAATAGGTGAAATTTTATGTGCTTAACAAGAAGCTGCTTTCAGGTTGCTTTTTTTCAATGAGGTGCTAATTTTTTATAGTTTGTCTAATATGACCCCCTTAGGCGGTAACTCTTGAACTCGAGAACGCGTTTTCCATGTTACATAAATAAAACTCCAATAGATGCCGAATAAAACCAAGTTATCTTAAAATATTTTTTTTATCAGCTCAGTAATCTCCTGTTATTTAGAGATTGGTGGAAAATATCAATTTTTATTGCAAAATTGGAAAAAATATTAAAAGGTTAAAAATGGCAGTTTTTAATATTTTAGCATAAAACAAGATAATAAGACATCTTATTTATTTCCTGTTAAGATTCCAATATTCCACAGAATAAATAATTTCGTTTTTTATTATTTATTTAATCTTTTGGTATACATACATTTACATTTATTGCTTTGTTGTTCATTAAGAACATGATATAAATAATTTCTAAATATATCTATTTTTATTTGAATTATCAAATACGTATCAAAAAATAAAGAACGTTTTAAAAACGGATGAAGAAGCATTATCCTGTGAAATATTCGACAAAGCAATACCATTTATAAAGATTTTTATTAAATCCCACTTGGATAGCCTAAAACAGGGTATAAATTCCAGCCATTCATTTGAAGGCAGAACAAGTTCTTTTAATATAGAGTTATGTACTATGAAACATTTTTTGCGGAGCACAAAAGTTGTATAGAACTACCAACTTAAAACATTTTATAAAAATCAATCTATCATTGAGGCAATAGTCATTGGAAGAAATTTTTTGCCAATATAATTGGCACAATTTTAGATTCCGATGAAAAAATATTAAACTCTTTCCACAAAAGGAATCAAATTCATGTAAAAATTAACCTAACGCGGTAATTTTCTATATTATTTAGAACAACTTTCTAAGGTCAAATATATATTAACTTCTACATTTCGAAATAATAGATAACTCTGTTTATACATGTAAATAAAATTTTTAATTAATTTTTATATTCACTGCACATTTATTTTTAATTTAGTATAACACTAAATTTAAATTTTAACAAAATTAAATAAAATAAGTGCATATTTTATTAGTTTTTACGGCATATTTTAAATTTTTTAGTGCATATTTTACGCGCCTAAAATGCACTCTTTGAGTGCATGAACTTTCTGCCCCTGGTAATCATATAGATAATCCGATGCTATAATTAATTTTTAATTAATATTATAATATTCTATTATATAGAATCAAATATTTATATTAGTAACCGTTTTCCAACTAATCTTTTATATAGCTCCACGGCATGCTTAAAATGAAATTTCGCACATTCTGTATTAAATCTATCGATTCAACTAAGAATTAAATGAATTTATGATTTAAAGACTTATTCATATATTTTATTTTTTATTTTTCTGAGCGCTTGAATCAATTTTATTAGGGATATTTAAATGTTGTTTATAAAGTTTTTGATTATATGTGCGTCAAGTTTTCTATTCGACATACTTTTCTTTTACTCTTTTCTGACAAAAAAAAAATAAAAAAATAAAAGTATGTTCAACACCAACTTTAAGATATACTGATCGACTCAGAATAACTTTCTGAATATTATGAGTTCTGATTCCTTAAGTATGTGTAGTCAGCTATAGATCTTGTGGATATTTTGAAAAGTATGCTTTAAAAAAAGTATTAACAAACTTGAAGAAGTTTGAAGTATTTCCCACATTTCTATATTTATCGCATACAAGTGTTATTATAATTTATATGTTAAATATCCTTTTAGAAATGCATGAAAAACTACACAAATATATAGAAGTTTCATATAAAACTGTATGCCCAGTGTACAACAAGTAACTGTAAGAATTTCTTTAAAATGTATAAAGAAACACTTCATACACTTACACTCATACATGTAGAGTAAATGTTTGTTAGGATTTTCTTATCGAAATGTTTCATTTCGTATAAAAGAATATTTTATTGCATTTAATTTAAACAATTTCAGTCCTTCATAAATGACGAACTTTTTTGGTTTTATTCATTAGTTTATACTACTAGTATATAAAGATTTATTTTTTTTAATCAAGTATTCATATTTTTCTTAATTTTTATTACTTACAAGTCAATTTATGTATGTTATGTTTTCTTGTCTGTAATTTATGCAGACGTCAGTACTTTTTTATGACATTTCTTGGACACACCATTAGATTGTTTGCACATAAAATAAAATTTTAATTTTCATTAAGAAAACTGCGTTCACAGCACCTAAATAAAGTTCACATTCGTATTAGCAAATATAGGTCCCAGAAAATAGGTTTTTTCACATAAGATGTAATTTTACAATAATGAAAAATGTCAATTCTTGGTTTTTACATTTCGATGTATTCATGAATTTTATATTTAAATATATATATTGCCCTTGCCAAACGCATATAAATAAATTATATGCCTCAATTTACTAGAACCTACTAGGCGTTTCCTTATATGATTCCAAAAATATTGTTTGTATAATGAAAAATCTTTATTTTTGAAAAACTCTGTGGAATTGCTAAGAATATATATGTGTAATAACTAGAATAAATTATTCATTTTTTCTTTCTATACAAATGAACATTTGCTAATACATAATACATATGTAGATATGTAAGTATGTATGTATACAAGTATGTTATTCTTGTGTATGTCATTTCATTTTATGTTTCTGATGACCACTTGGGTCAATTTATGTTGTCATTTCAGCACTCATGTCTCTAAGTTTCCATTTTATTTTTCCTCTGCTTCCTTGTTCACATCTAAGTTATTATTTTGTTGTTTGTCTGCAAGTCTGCTGGATCGTCCATCTGCCGGTTCTACTTTAACCAATTCTACTCGACATCTACTCTACTCAACTCATACTCAACGCAGAAGGGTTTCCTTGATATTTTTACACTTTTATATTTTACTAGTTTTACATAAAGTTGTAATTAGGGTTTGGGGTCCGAGAATTCTTGGGAGGGAAATCCCGGGATTTCTAAATTCTCTGGGGAATTCCAAGGATTTTTTTTAATTTTCCCGGAAAAACGTAGTTTTAAAATTCTACAGCAAATGATAGATTAACATTTCTCTAAATATGGTACTTGCAAAAGTTTTAAGCATATAATACAACTAGAAAGTTTTCTGAGAATGACGTTAATGTTGCATGAATTAGGGTTTTGACTATTGAATTAGGGTTTTTTCTATCAGATATCTATAAATTTATTTATTTATGGTTTAACGAATTTACTTATAAATTGTTTCATATGAAATTTTAAATCAACTTTATTTTTGTCACGTTAAAATTTTAGATAGTTTAGTTTTATTATAGATTATAGATTTTTTTAATGAATATTAAATAATTTGCACTTCGAAAATACTCACTACATGGTTGGGAGATTTTTCGTTCTAACACAACATTTTCTTTTGAAACATCATCTCTTATTCAAGCAATGAATATTTAAATGTTAGATATAATTATTATAAGTTCAAAACACTTATAAAAAAAAACTAATTTCTACTAATTTCATTTGTATTCATACGTAAATGAGATTATTTTCATCAGATTTCTGAACACTATAATTGATCCGAAAAACATTTTCCAGATTTGTATTTAATTTAGTAAGAATCAGTAAAAAAAAAATAAATAAAAAAATAATGTAAGATAGGGAAATAAGCACCAAGCTATTTATAGTAAAATTTATCCAATAGATTAGTGTATATTTTTAAAAAGTTTTAACATCAAAAACATAATAACGTAAAAATGTGAGACACAGTTTTTAACATAAATTACGAAAGGTACTGATCTTAGAAATGGCGTTATACTTTTTATTATTTAGTTTTTCATTAATTCAGTATGATTTGTAGTGTTTCGTTTCGTTTTATTTAATAAAAAAATAAAAATAAATAATTAAATAAATAAAAATAAAAAAATTATGGCATTTTTTTCGTTCTCGTTACCCGGGAAAATAAATATTGTGGGAAACGAAAACCCTAGTTGTAATATAAGTGTATATCATCATGCACGTATCCATGTGTACGTTCAAGTTTCAAATGTAACGTCAGTGGATTGTTTGTTTCTTTATTTATTCCCGTGCTGATTACTTCACGTAGTTTTGTAATCCGTTGTGGTCATGTCTGACTGCTTTTCCTTTATACAGGTTGTTAAATCTTGCCAACAATTTTGTTATAAACTCTCACCATCACAATCTGGTCAAGAACAAAATGAACAGCAGCATCAAGAAATCTCTGCATACAAAAAGGACGTTAAGGACAACACCTCACACACATGTAAGTATAATTCAAATAAAAACATTTAAACTCGTATGGTGCCTTTTAGTGCACACAGCTCATACATACACAAATAAGTACTTACACTTATATTCTACAAAATACTCAAAAGTACAACTTCATTTCTGCCAACTTAAACATCTAAGATAAGGGCTCCTTTTTTGTTGAGTTGCAAAGTGACATGTAACTCAAACAAGAGGAGAAAAAATATCTTCATATACGTACCTTGCAAAGCCGCATGCATTGTTAGGTACGTGGACACTGATTTATTTCATGTTTCATTCATTAATATCTTTACATTTATGACAACAACACTACGACTATTTCCGAAATCAAAAAAGAAAAAAAAATTAGCTAATCTTTTTCAAGTGTTGGATGATATTATATATCATTTTACGTACGTAAATCTGTACAGATTTTTAGGAATAATGAAGTTAAAATGCTTTTTATAACTTTCTCAGTATTTGACATCTGAACTTATAAGCTTTTAAACTCCCAACAAAAAAAGAACTTCAAATAAAGCGAAAATTAAGTAGAATTGCTGACAGCCCATGCCTATCATTGGAAAAATTTTTTGATTTTATGACTCCTATTGATTGGTTCCGAAGTTTCGCCTTTAAAGTGAATATTATGTTCTTTGTAAAATTTATTAAAATCCTCAAATGTAATGAAAATGTAACGTTAAAATCTTAAAGACAAAACAAACAAACAAAATTCTAAAAAAAATTAAATTGTTTTCTTAAAAGAAATACGAATTTCGCCTTCGAGAGAGATATAGGATAATATTTCAGGACAATAAAAAATCAATATTTCTAGAACATATATGAGCAATATTGCTAGAATATTCCTTAAATGACATTGATGGATAATCTGTTACTTTAAAAATATATCGGTAGACAATCTTCTGATTCAACATTTCCCAAATGGGTGAAGGGACCTGCAGCAAAAATTTAGGGGAATTGAGCCAAATCTTTATTGGCTGAATTGCAACTATCAGAGGAGGAGGCACAGCTGCAAGGCCAATAGCCTGGAACGAAACATCCAAAACTACAACCCAATGGAAAAGTCGTTCTGTGAGGTGGCCAAACGTCATCTCATACGTGCTATCATCGACAGGAGCGACGCTGGTTGCGCTATCTCCCATGCAAATTGTGATAAAGTGCGTAGGAAACTGATGGAAATTTTCTGGATGGTTCTAAATGAGAACCCCGCATCCCAAATACGACCATGCTGGGTTTTATCGCAGACATGTAAAATTAATGGCCTGCTCAAACAGCCTTGCTCCTGAAGCAAGTAGTCGCTCTTTTAGAAGGCCTATGGGAAGGCGCTAGACTTTTACGTGGTTTTATTGATGAGAATCTACATTGGCCTAGAGCCATGGCATGCATACTGAATGAACAGCCCAAACCAGAGGAGATTCTGAAACTCATTCGATTCGGTAACCCTGAGATCCATACAAGTGATCGGAAAGGTGAGCTAGAAGGATAATTTAGAAAAGAGACACTGCTATGATACAAAGTTGAAATATAAACAATAAATTGAGATTCATTCATTCAGTTAATTTATAAATTATCCAGAGTTTCTTTATTACATCACTATATTGTATTATAATCTCAAAATATTTAATTTCTTCGTTGGAATTAATAATTAATATTAATAATGGGCCAAGATATTTCAAACGGTATAATTTCTTGTCATTAATATACAGCCTTAGTTAAATTTTAGAAGGATAGTAAACGTAATAAACAAGAAGTAGCTATCTTGTCTTCGGGAGAAAAGTGAAAAGATTTACTATGGCTTCGAGTCAATCTTCCTACAGGTCTACCGCGGGGATGATACGGACAAATCGGTTCGGAACAGAATGGAGGAGCTAGCACTAGTCTAAGAACCCTGGAGCGTAGGTGAAAGAGTTTGCGGACTACTTGCGGTTAATTAAAAGCTGCTATAAGCTACTGGATCAGGTATAATTCGATCTTTCATTCTAGTAAGCAATAAGCTCAGTATTTTCATTCTTTTTAGTGATGAAGACACTGTAGCAGAGGACTGGGGGACGAGCTCTGGTACCATTTATATTGTCTCTAGCTATATAGGCATTCTGATATGATTATGAAATGGAGAGTGTCCAATAAGTGTTCCTTTTCTGACCACTTATATATTGACTTCAATATAGAAATCAGATAACCAGGGATTAAATCCGTTCAAGACAGGAGAAAGAAAAACTAGACAGAACAACACAACATTTTATCCCAACTTTGCCGATCATAAAAAATCTATGTGATATTGTGCAATCTGTTAACTGCTGCCAAATGCTTTTAACAGAGTAACTTTTACAGCATGCAGACCCAAAGTCTGTAGAAAAAGGAGCAAGGGGCAATTGGTGGAACTTCGAATCATCTGGTTCTCGCAAAGAGTGTCATCGTCAACTTATAAGTCCTCATTGAACAAATTAAAAACCACATCAGAAATACAAAATGGAGGCAGCCTCACCTATTGTCCCAAGTTATATAAAAAAAATCCTTGTGAGGTGTACAAAATCCGTTCTTTTTTCAAGGAGAGATACAAGATTCCAACCCTCCCACTTCCCCGCCTAGACTGGATTGTCAAGATACCAGGTATGCTTCGCACAACTGGTTACTGATTGACCTAACGTCCAAACAGATTGAAATTATGTCTACAACAAAGCTTAATACAATAGGTGGGTGGAACCATACACGCAGAGAAAAAACATACAATATTATGTTCTTATTATTAATTTTATTGAACTTTAATAACTCTGTCTTCATGATAACAATGATTTTGATTCATTTTATGTTTACACTCAATAAGAATTTTAATATGATTGAATCCAAAAATTATATGTTTTAAATATTTTTACCAGAAACAAAATTTTGTTAATATGAAACATATTATTACTCCTAAAACCATTAAATATTTGCAGACTTTTTGCATGTTCTTAAACCATATTCTGTTCTTAAACCATATTAATATTATTAGTCCTATAACAATAAAATGTTACAAAGAAATATAATACTTAGCCTTTTCACAAACTTAATGGAAAACTTATATATATATATATATATATATATATATATATATATATATATATTAATATTTGTATCTTGAACCACATATGATTGTACAAATGAATATAAGTAATAGTATGTATTTATATATATATATATATATATATATATATATATATATATATATAATTTAATAAAAATGATAATAATAATTTTTATTAATTAATTATACGATGGAATAAAATAATAATATGACAAAATGAAATGATATTACAAGATTGGATAACTATATGATAACATGAGGCAATAATTTGATAAAATGGAATCAAAATATTACAATGTGGTATAATAATATAATAAGATTGTTCAATTATATATAAAACTATAATCATAACATGAAAAAACAAACCATAAAATCGGATACAATATGACAAAATTGAATCATAATAATTATTGCTTATAATCATTTCTATTTTTCGTTGTAGTCATATGTTCCAATCATAATATGTTGCTATTAGATTATAGTCACTACAACTATATTTTTTCTCTGCGTGTAGGATCTATGGATATGCAGCCATCTTAGGAATCTCAAGTGATATCCCCGACAATATTGACTATTTTATACCTGAACCCTTTATAGACAGAAGATTTTCAGTATTGATCTCAAGCAACCACACTCTAACACCTGGATCGATTGTGGTTTATGCTGATGGATCTAAATCTGCTGAAAGGGGTGGGGATATCTATATGACCGAATATAGAAAAAGCATATCTTTGAAACTACTGGATCACTGCAGTATTCTTCAAGTAGAAATCTCGGCAATAAAAAGAACGGTAAAGGGCTAATGTACTACAGGGAGTTCGGAGTGGATATACAAATTTGTACGGATAGCCAAGCCGCGATTAAATCTCTATCTGGTGACGACATCCAACTTAGTATATGAATGTCAAGTATCACTAAATGGGATGGCGGGACATTCAGACCTAGAACTGATTTGGGTAATGGGTCATACAAATACCGCGGGAAATTGTTGGTATACCGATATCATCTCCAAGATCTAAGATAATACAGTTTTTATCACGGATAGCTCATGCACATATTATTATGTATTATCCGATCGCTCTGATATTTATATTAGACTGATCCATTCATGCATGCGTCGGGTTGGTTCGATTCGAAACTTGATATGGGCATATGAACCAAATTCAAATGATTGCTCAGGATAACACAACGGGATCAACAGTGAACTATCTCTTTATGTACATAGACAGCTACCCATCCAACCTAACTCATGACAACAATAAAACTATATGTATAAAAAATCATTTTCTTCCTCTCTCAAATTCCACACATAAGAAATATTACGCAAATCTTTCTTTCAATTTCCGTCTTGCACAGTGGTGTTGAACTTGTTTTGAAAAAAAACACACATCAAAAATAAGACAAAATATCGTAAAAATCGCCAGACAAATTAAAAAATCGTAATAAAAATTTCACTATTACAAATTTTACAAAAATAAGTTTTTTACATAAATAAGGTTAAAATTTTGTATAAGAAGCTAATATGTATTTAAAGTAGAATAATTCTTCATTTAAATCACATACACATCTATATCTGTGGACTTTTTTTTATCAAAAACCGAATGAAGACAAAAGCTATTAGTTTTTGTAATTTACAAAAACATAAATAAAAATTCATAAAAATACACGTTTATAAACAATTCTGAGGCATTTTATTAACAAAAGTCTGTAATATTTGCATGAAAAATCTTGAGAATTAATTTAAAGTTATGATATTCTTTTTTTTAGTTCCATTTAAGTTATTTACCAAAAAATACGTTAGCGGATGAAATTATAAATTCACACAAATTTGGAAAAACCGACTTATTGTTTATAAAAAATTTACAATTATTTTATTTGATTTTTTGTTCCATACAGTCCTCAGTATATATATTTTAACAACTATAAAATATGATTTTACTAAATTTGTAAAAGATTTTTTTTTTAAAGACAAATGATAAGGTATGAAATAGTACTAAATGGCTAACTACACAGAAAAAATTATCCCAAGCAATGTTTTAATAAAATGATTAATTAATTTTATATTGAAATTTAATTATGTTATTAATTAATGTAATCAAATTATAAAGATTTAAAATTTTGAGCATAGTAATTTTTTTACACTCTTGAAGGACGCATTCTTTCGTCCAAATAAATTTGTTTCCTTTTCCCAACAGATTGTGTAGTTTATCTAATATAATTGAACTTTTCGCTATATATTTGTTATAAAAATTAATTTTTCCTAAAAGCTGTCGAATATTTTTTCTTGGTTTTCGGAACTAGGAACCCTTTTATTGCAACTAGCTTCTCTTTTAAGGGGCTTATCGAGTTATTTTTAAATAAGTGCTCTAAATATTTCAAAAAGTCGACTACAAACTTACATTTCGATAATTTCAGTCTGAAACCTTCTTCAATTATTACGTTTAATAATTTCTCTAAATGGTTCATATGTTCTTCAAAAGTTTTCGAATATCTTAAGATATCATTTATGTAATTTACTGTGGAGTTTGAGAGTTCATGTTTTCTTATTATATTACTCAATATTCTTTGAAAGATTGCGGGTGATGTTTTTAATCCAAAACGGAGACATGTCCATTGAAAATGACCTTCTTGGGTTACAAGGCCTGTTTTTTGTTGATCTTGAGTAGATAAAAGAATGGTCCAAAAAGCCTAATTTATGTCCAGCCTTGAAAAAAAATTACAGTTTCTTATTTTTTCTACTAAATCTTCAATTAGTGGGAAAGACTGTGATTGAGGAATAACAATTTTATTCTACTCCCTATAATCAATTATTTTTAAGGTGTTTTGAGATTTGATCCTCAATTTCTTTTCTGTCCTCTATAGAACGCATGTATGGCCTTTTACTATTTTTATCAGAAGCCATCAGTATTTTAAAATCATCAACATTTTCTTTCTCTTTGTGTTCGATATATGTTTCTTGTGTTATTTTAGGTTTTCATGATTTAATTTGAAGGTTTTTATTATGTTCGACCCAACCAAAACAACATATTTAAAGTTTTCATCATCTATTACAAATAAATCTACTTCTTTTTCTATTCGAATCATACCATTCGTTTTTTTTTTTCTCACCATTAATTGTTCTTAGGTTTGCGCACTGTTTATTATTTATATTTTTTATAATTTCTTTTTATTAGTTTTGAGTTTATCGAAGAATCATTAGAGCCAGAATCTTATATTCCACTCGTTTATAATGAGTTTTTTAACACTAATTTGACTTTTATTAATGGTGAGATAATTATTTTTTGGATGCATATCATTCTGTCTCTATCACAGAATTGTGAACATATTTCAGTTCATTTTTCTTTTCTGCTGGAGGTTTCTCATTATCCTTAAACCAGCAACATTGCTCAGAATGATAGAGGCATTTTTTACCCAGTTTTATTTTAGGAAGATTTCTTTTCACTATATTTTCCAATTCATTAAATAAGTCAATTGTGTGATCTAAGTCTTCTCTATTGATACCATCTGTTACTAGATCTGGCAATCCTGCTGCAATTAAATCAATTAAAGTTTTAATGTCTATTGATTTATTAATTTTAAGTAATATTTTCTCCTTTTTCACAAAAATTATTTATTTTTCCATTCATTCCATTCTGAAGCTAAAAAAATCTTTATAAGCATGGAGCTATACCAGTCTAAACAATATGTTTCTAAGAAAAATCTCATAATTTCAATTTTCTCTTCTTTTTTTATTTATTTCCTTTACTCATTGATTAAAATTTAAATCTTCTTTTTTTATGATACCACTTTCAATAGCTACTTTTCCGCAGAATAATAAGACTGAACTTCTTCCAAAAAATAATCTTTAAATTGTACATTGTTTCCTTCATCAAAATAAGTTGCTGATAATGTCCCGTCCAGACTCTTCGTGTTTGATGTCTTTGTTTAATTAATAATAATATAATTCAGATCTGTCATTTAATCGTTGTCGAAATATGTAAGAATCCAAATAAATAAAAAAAAAACGTTACGTAGTCTATATCATATATACATAAACAGAAAAAGTTTGTACATAAATATAAAAATTTACTTTCATTGATTTCAGTTCATAATATTTAAGCATAATATCTTAAGCATTAAAAATTTTTAATATTTTTTCAAATGAATCAAAAGTTAAGAAGACTGAAAAAATTGTTTAAATTTTCATTTATATTTTCAATTTGTAAAACAATTTTTTAATAATTTTTAGGCACATTTTAGGAACAAAATAGAAGCGCATTTTTTCAAAATGATTAAACAATATTTTTTAACAGATTTTCCTTGGAATTTTGCCATTTTAAGGCATCTGTTGCTAATATTTTCATTTACTATTTGTAATCAAATCTAATAAAACTAAATCAAAAATTTAACAAAATTTTTGCAAAATTCCTAAAATTTTCATATGAATACTTTAATAATATCTATGAACAAAATTTTATTTTTTATGAAAAAAGTTTAAGAAAAAAAGTCATGTTCGATTTATAAATTTTTTGAAAGAAATTTTCAAATATATGCATTTTTTTCTCTGTGTAACTATTTAGATCGAGTTTGCAAGAAGACGTGTAAAAATTTTGGATGAAAATAAAGAAAACGACAATGCTGCAGAAATATTGTAACATCACAACTTCATAAAAATAAAGCAAAATCAAAAATGAGGAAGCTAAAAAGGTATTGAAATTAGATAGATTGTTGCTAATCAGTATAGGAAAAAACACAATTAAAACATAACTGTAGAAATGTATCAAAAAGCTGTTTAAAAATGTTTTCTCACATGGGAAAAGTTTTTTTTATTAACATACATAAAGCTCTTCCTTTAAGCCATAAAAGTAATGAACTTAATGTATAACAGGATAACTGATTTTAAAAGCTCTTATAAAGCTATATTAAAAGAACAAACATATGTATACATAGTTCCTATACACAAAAAGCTCTTGAGAATACTGACAATGTTATACAAAAATTTTAATTTATGGCATGGTACTAAACTTTATAATAGCATAACAGTAGCTGTTGTTACTATAACAGATTGTTTTATTATAATACTTTTTATAGATAAAGGGTCTTACCCATAATATAATTTGGAATTTATAAAAGTTTTATAAATTTTGCCTTTTACGGAAATTTGCCTCCAATACACTTAAAATTAAATCAAACAAATAAAATTTAAAAATTAAAAATACCACGAATTGCAACGAAATAGGATTTCAAATTTCTTTCCATATTGGCCTATGTTTATTAAATTATGTAATTTACTTTTTTATTACAATTTATTATATTTATTATATATTATTCACAATAAACTGTTATATCCTATAAACATGATTTTTTCGTATGAATATGTTTTGGGATAGATATTGGATATATTCGTTTTATGGCATTTTTATTTATAACAAGATAAATCTGTGGCTTTTGGGACTACGGTTTTTATAATTGACCTATATTTAACATTAGAAAGCAAAAAATAACATTAACATGCCATAAATGTTATGCTGGAGCTTTCTTTGTATATCAAGTATTAATTTGTTCTTAGCAACTTTTTATTTATTATTTAAGTTTAATAGAATTATAAAACATTGTAACGAAACATTGTTGCATATAGAGCAAACAACCAATAAGTTATGCTTTTGTATATATCGTTTATACGCACCTCTTACTCGGAATTAAAAATATTGGGATATGAAAATGTTTCCGTATAAACGGTGAGTTAGTATTTTATTTACAAGTTAGTAACTCACGAAAGCTAATCGTTTTCGTGATTTTGTTAATATTTAGCATACGCCTACCTTTTGGAGCCATTTGTATATGTTATTTTGTTTTAATTAAAAAAAAATATATATATATATAAAGTTGTAAACGGATTTTAATGATTTAAATTACATATAATATGAATATCTCCTCTTTAAACACAATAATTTAAAAAATAGTATTATAACTAAAAAATTAATTAATAATACAAAAGAAATTTTATGAAGCATTCTTTAAAAATGTCTACCCTTTAAACTTTTACCTACTTTTGATATTATAAAAATTACAATGTTTAATAAAAATTTAAAGATAATTTTTTTTTAAATTAATATATATATATATATATATATATATATATATATATATTCTAACAGATTTTTTCATACAAAAATATTTTTTTTATACTTTCTCCGTTTTTTTTTTAATTTTTTTGTGAGTTTATTTTATAATAAATTTTAGTCATTACATTTCTTAATTAGTTATCTGTTGTGTAATACCTTCTTGTCCCAGAATCAAAATTAATATCATTTACAATATTTATTACAATAAACTTTACATTTGTATTTCAAAAAATAAAAGCCAATCCACAGTTAAACACTTATGAATACTTAAATTACATATTACTGAATAAATAAAACCAAAAAAATTTAAAAAAGAAACAAAAAATATTAAGAAAAAATGCAATTTTGTATGGAAAAAAATGTTTAATTTTTTTTAATATTAATATTAGATTATCTTGTTCCAAAACAACAAATATTGCAATTTGTAGTAGATATTATGTTTTAATATAGAATAACTCAATTTAAAATTTAAAAAATTTTGACCCTTGGTTACCGATTTGTGTAAAATTTGGTACATGTGTAGAGGAGCATATACAAGCATATAATGCTCCTCTACACATGATGCGGCACATCTATAGATTTAAAAGGGATTAATATATTATAATATAATATATTATAATATATTTTTTTAAATGGCCATAACTTTTGTTATATAAAAGATATCAAAATATGTTTTTTGTAATAAATCTGTCAGAAAATATATATATATCTATATATTAGTGCCGGCTCAAAGTAACAGAGACAGCGGCACCTTGATACAAATTTGACAGATAACTACGCTGCTCACTGTCGCTATGAAAGAGAATTTATTTTACTTTCAGAGTGACTTTTCCTATTTTCTTGATTTTTCTCTCACACACACTTGTTAGGGTTGCCTAGTTTGTAAACAAAAAAGTGTAAAGTGTTAGGTTAGGTTAGGTGGATAGATAAGTATACAGCTCACTTGGGTCTTATTGGTCACGTTGTGTTACCTTAATAGATCATGTGAATCTGTTTTCATATGTCCGAGAATAGGATCGAATCGAACCAACCTAACTCACGAATAAAAGATCTAATCCGTCTAACATCAAATGCTGAGACATCAGATACGCGCAGAGACGTGCATATATGGACTACCAAATTCATCAGTCCTTATATCCGCAAGAGTAGTACGGTGACAAAGAAAATTTTCTACTGTCTCTTCTTCCTCTTCGCTAAAGCAACTTTTACAATAATTGTTAAAAGTGAGCCCTAGTCTCCTAGCGTAAGCACTAGAAATCCAGTGTCTTTAATAATGGCTACAAGTGTTCGTAACTGACATCTTGGCAATTCCCAAAATGAAACTCGACGGTTTCTGATCGTACTGGGCCCATATCTGTCTCGACATAGAATATGGACTCGTTTGTAAATCTTTGTTGAGCGATTCTCGACAAGTACTGCAGTATCATTGATCTGCAAGATGACAGCGGTATGCCAACTAATTGGTCCGTTTCTTCACCTTGAAGAATAGAACCAGTTCTGGCTAATTCATCCGCAATAATATTTCCCGGGGTGTTTAACTGACCTCTTACCCAGATCAACTATAGGTTTGAATGTCTCGCCATCTCATTTAAAGATGTCCGGCATTCATGTACCAGACTGGATGTCGAAAGGGACTTAATCGAGGGATTGCTAACGGTATAGTACATTAGCTAATTTACCGCTCTCCCAATGGATAAGATCTCCACTTAAAGAGAAGTGCAGTGATCCAGCAATTTAAAGGAGATGTTCCTACTACTGAGATTGAAACTGATCAATATTATCAGGGATGTCACCCGAAATTCACAAAATGTTCGCATGGCCATAGCTTCTACCGTTCCATGCACCTATAGTACTGAGCCTAGTCGCCGGCATGATGTAGATTTGTTTGGCCATTAGATCCACTGGCTACCAGTTCATCAGAACGAATAATGCCTTGGAGGGTGTTGTACGTAGCACACCTGCAATTAGTAGCACTGAACTGCGCAGAACCTTTTCGAAGATTCCGCAAACGGTGGATTTTTCTATCGCCTTTTTGTGTTCTTAGGATTTAATCCCCAAGACATCTTTATGCCCTTCCTACGCATACAAAGATCAATGTTTGCCTTTGATGATCTAGCTTGAGTCTTCTGGTGCCAGATCAGTTGGGAGTCCAATATTATACACAGATACTTCGCACGGATTTGAACCTCAGAGAATGAAGTTCCCTTAGTATTGTGTTGACGGTAATATTCCAATAGAACTCTTCCCTGAGTGCTTATATTTGCTACCCTTTATATGGTGGCGCTCCTTCTTTATCAACAATGGCTACTAATGATTATTCCGTGTGCTCGAGAGCATTTTCTATATGCCCTACAAGCGAATGCAACAAAGAAAAAAACTATTAAAAAGTAAAATAAAAGAGTACAACTTTTTTACTTATATTTTTATATATTTTTAACATTATTATTATTATTATTATTATTATTATTATTAAATTAAGCAGTTTTAAATGTGCAGTACTTTTATAACATTGAGCTTAGATTACAATTTAATATTTTAGTGTATGTATGTCTCAACTGACTTGCCTTTCATGTAGGCATGTTGGAGCGCTGACAAAAGGTTAGGGTTGATTGCCTTGGAAAGGTGCCTTTCTAAAGTTTCCAAGAAGAAGGACGATAGACTAATAGGTCTGAAATCCTTCGGTCTCATATGGGAGGTCTTACCCGATTTTGGGATAAAGTCGACTTTACATCTAATCCATGAGTCAGTGATATAAGAGCAAGCCGAGTATATCCGAAGCAACCATGGAACTATAATATCACCATTATACTGTAAGTCTGCAGGCATGATGCAATATGGGCCCGGGGATTTAAACGGGACAAAGCTGTTCAGAGCCCATCTCAGTTTATCTTCAGTTATTTGAATCTGAACGTCACTTAGGTCTGAAACTGTCGCAGGTATCTCCGTTAAAGGGAGGCTGCCAGGAAAATGCACATCCATTAAGATATCTAAGATCTCATGTATGCTTATTGTCCAGCTGTCACAGTGTAAAGTGTTGCATACACTAAAATATAAAATTGCAATCTAAGCTCAATGTTATAAAAGTACTGCACATTTAAAACTGCTTAATTTAATAATAATAATAATAATAATAATAATAATAATGTTAAAAATATATAAAAATATAATTAAAAAAGTTGTATTCTTTTATTTTACTTTTTAATAGTTTTTTTGTTTTTTTTGTTTTGGTATAAAGTAAAATATTTTTAGAGTGAACTTTAGAAATTATATAGAATTTAAATAGTTTGATCTTACAACCAAAACTAATTACACTTTTTAACAAATATTTAACTTTGTATTTACAATAATTAGTTACTTTAATTTGGCATATAATTTACTATATTTCTTAAAAGTAGACATCGCAGCACTATGTACTTTTTTGGGGTGTGATTTATCAAAAATAAGTTAAAACATAAAAATCAATGTTTAAATAATTTTAATTTTTACAGTTATATAAATTATATAAAATTAAAAAAACAACAAAAACAGCAAGATGTACATTCGTTTAAATAATAAAATATTTAATTTTATTTGAATAAAAATAAGAAATTTATATGACGATCTTTTATTTAGTAGACACTTTTGTTTTTTATTCATTTTAAGTGTATGTATAAGTTACAGACGTAGTGCTTTTATTTTCTGACCCACACATTTCAAAATTCGAAAGCTTTGAATGAATTATACCGAAAAACGCATATTTTTTTTTTTTTTTTTTTTTTTGTAATTTTACAAGACAAATACATATGTAAATTTGTAGTGATTATTGTATCGTGTGCGATAGCTAATTATTTTCACAACAATAGGAAAGAAGCCGGGGACAATGATGTCAACCCATTCAAAAGTTATTAAATTTTGATCTCTCATACCCCAAAAAATGTACACTGTGCGCCGAGCGCTGTTATTTTACGTCATATATTTTGGGAGAAAAAATTAATGCCGCTGCGCTGGTATTCTGGGCCAACACTTATTTATATTCCAATTTTCATTATAATATAAATTTTTATATATCAAAATAAATTTACAAAATTTTTGGTTTGAAAATACCAAAATATACTATTTTTTTATTTTTTATTTCATGCTATTTTTTTAAATTTCCCGTTATTAATAATCCTTATATTATCTACCGCCGTTAGTTTCTAGAATTGCAAACATCTTTTTAAATCCTTTGTTCAGAATTTATAAAAACAGTAATAATAAAATTTTTAGGAATCCAAGTCAAATACGGAAGAGAAGGTAATTTTTTGTGAACTGTACGTATGTCCAAAATCAAAATCGTAGAAAGTCGCTGATTAACGTAATCGAATCATCTTCAAAATGTACCTTTTGTGCCTTAACTTGTCTTCAAAAATGTGATATCATTATATTTTTAAAAATAGTTTTTCTTTAATAATTTTCTTAATAATTTGACAAATTTGGAGAGATTTATCTAATTAAGTGAAGTTTTCATTATAGAAAATGGTGTAAGTTTGAACTTATGCAGTGGGAGAAATAATAGACCAAAATTTTAGTGCCTTTTCTATTTTATCAACATTTTCTTTAAATATAAAAGGAAAAATTATGTTAATGAAACCACTTTTGAACATAAACAGTGGACTGTATATGTTCAAAAGCGGTGTCGGTTATCGGTATCGGTTATACCGAATTCGAATTGACATTGAGTTAAGAAAATTAACATAACGAAACATTTATAAGTACATATAAAGTTTTCGTTATATGTATATATATATATATATATATATATATATCATGGTTGCAGTACTCACAAATGTTTGACACTCTAAACGAAACCAAAAATAAAGCACTATTCCCGATTCTCAAAACATATAATTCAGTGATCATCGGAAAACAAAATAATTTCCAGCCACTTCTTCACATAGAACTTCAAAGCACTTAGCCGCAAAGAGCAAAAATTATAGATGATATATTTGTCAAACCTAATATTCGAAAACTAATGACCAATAAACCAATAAATAAACGGCTAACGGGGGATAATTAAAAAAAAAAAAAAAATTATTGCAATATTTTCAGTAATCACAATTCCGATTTATCACTTCTTATTGAATAAATTGGTGATTAGATATCAAATATAGTAAAAGGTTTTTGTTGATATCTCGAAATTTTGAAAAAAAGGAATGAAGATTCGAATTCAGTACAAAAGATAACTTTTAGTTGCTCAATTCTGTTTCTGTTTTTTTTCAACGAATAAAATATAGAAACAAAAACATTTGTATAATTTGAATAATTTGAAATACATAATTGAAATTCTACTTACTTAAAATTACTTAAAATGCTACAATAAAAACTATTTTCACAAAAGCAATCCACACAATTTATATGTCCCCTTGAACAATCTAAACGTTTGCTTAATGTAAGAGTCAATTTAAAAGTAAAATAACGGATATAATTTTATTGTCTTACCACATCTATTTAAATGTCTGGCGGTCTTTTTAAAAGGCTCTCATAGCCAAATGTTTCACAAATAGTAGTTTTCTCTAAACTTAAGTTCTATTTAAATAATGTGAAATTTTCTATTTTCCAATCATTTTCATTTAAAATGAGAATATACATTTAAATATCATTTTAATGAATTAGATCATATACTTTGTGGCTAAATGTGTTTGTGTGTGCACTATTTATTGAAGCATTAAATGGCTTTTTTGTTGTTGTTATTATTATTGTTCTCATTTAGTCTAATTTTGTATTATCCAAACATTCGGCATCAATGCAGTCTCAGCAATAACAGAATCATCAAGCACAACAATAATAAATAAGTAGTAAGAAGAACAAAAAGCCAAGAAGAATTATATATTTTTGTGATGACATCACTATCTGTGGATCCATAGAAGTGTTCAAGTATATAGGTGCAGTTTTCTTTTAAATTTTTCATTCTATATAGTATTCCATCCTTAAGCATTGATATTCAGAGACAAAGAGAACATTAACACAATCCATCCACAATTAGATATAGAAGTAATTTTCTGCTTGGCTGCGGTAGTAATTTCTATGACAAAATTTATCATGTGTATTTTTTACAACACAGATATGTAGTATGTACATTAGACTGCACCAAAATTTACCGGCATGATTTTTGATCTTCTTATTTTAAAGGTAATCCTTGTCCAATTTCCTTCAAAACTTCAAGGAATATTTCCTGAGATATGGTTTATCTTATTATGTAATAATTCTGTTTAGCCTGAATATTAGTTAAAAAAAATTGACTTTGTAACTAAAAAATTGCAAAAGATGCTTTTATGCCGAAATCCGCAAAATTCAAATAGCTTATTCATACAAGGTATTGACCTACCTCTTTTTGAGTTTTATTTCCTGTTGTATTATTTACACAACTTTTTTGAAATTTGTTAAACAAAATTATTATAGGTTTCAAATTGGAATTTTGAAACAATCTTAAAAATCTAAATTTTTCAACAAATCATGGAAGGAGATTTGAATTATCTTGGAGAAGCAAAACCGTATTTATCAGTAATAATGGTTCAAATTTAATTAAAAATAACATTTCAATTAAATATTTCTAAAAAAAAAAATTATAAATTTGTTTGTAGATTCCTTACACAAGTGGTCTAAAACACATTAATGTGATCTGGGGAATTCGTAATAACTTATACTTATTTTTTTTATGTCTTGTTTAATAAATAATTATGTATAGATTTCGATTTTTTCACAGTTTGAAGGCAAAGTATTTAATAGCAAAATTTTTATAAAAACTGTAATAAAGCCATATTTTCCCCATATAAACGCACCATATAAACTTCAGGTCCGATGCGGTACTGGTTAAGGATATCCGATTTCATTAACATTTCACATAATATATTTTTACAACTCAATGAACGATTCTAGTTACGGTCAAAATTCAAAAGGCGGTAAATTTTGGTGCAGTCTAATATACATACATGAGTTATCTTATCACACACTAAAATAATGCCAACAGGCTGTGAGTGTAAGAGTCTAAAGTAGGAGTAGTTGATGGGACTAAAAAATAAAAAAAGTATGTAAGAATGTATAAATGTTTTTTTATGTGTGTATTATTTGGTAGTTTGAATATATATATGTATATATATATATGTATATCTATGAGAACAATTCCTCGGTAATATAAATGCTGCCATAAATCCACCAAAACACATCCACCCATACTGTTTGTTGTGTTTTTGGGCTGTATCATTGTTTCTATATGCGTGTTTTTGTTTTATTTTTTTAAATCGTTCATTTGCCACCACTAACAAATAAAGCGATAAAAAGGAGATTTTCTTATTTTGCACGGCTTCATCAATGGGGGAGGGGGCGGTAAAAAAAAAAGAACAAATAAAATAAAAAATAGACAAATTATTACGAAAATACCAAACAGCCTTAACAATTGATTTTTGTTTTATAGCTCAACAAAACACACACAAACAAACTAATACACTTAGTTTGCCTAAAAATTTTAACACCAGATTTATACGGTTGAAAGAAATTGTCACCCTACATTTACATCATCTGTTTCCAGCAGAAAGTGATTAAATTGGAAATTTTAATTTCTGGGAAATTCATATATTTTGTTTAGTAGGAGTGAAGATTTAATTTCTTATAATTTCATATTTAATTGGTAACAGATAAATTGCTTTTAGATATAACTAATCACTTTAATGTCAGTTGCATCTCATTTAAAACATGCATAGATCACAGCTGCCGAATTAGAAATAAAAAATACGAAAGTTCACACTACGCTAATTTTAGACAAACAAAACTATTTGCCCTTAATTAAAAATGCCGCTAGTGATAACGTTGCGTGAACACTAGTTGTAAAATATTTGCCACTACTTTAAGCGAATTTTTGTTTGATCTTACCAAATAAATGTAAGATCAAACAGCGGAAAACAACTTCTGATGCGGTGGAAAGATTGAGTTGAAAAAATTGTTGTTTTTATGTAAATAAACCTTAAACTGACAAAAAATAAGTTTTGAAATAAAACTCTCAATATATTAATGATTATTTTTATTATTTAACCATAATAATATTTGTCATTTTTTATAAAGCTGAGTGTGACATACAAAGATGGCACTATACCTGCAGACTTAGAGTATAATGGTGATATTATAGTTCCATGGTTGCTTCAGATATACACGGCGTGTCTATATATTTATATATATATATATATATATATATATATATGTGTGTGTGTGTGTGTATGTATATATATGATATTCACATCTTTCTTTGCATTTGCAGAGTGATTGGTACTTATTTGTTTGGACAATGGGGAGTAAATAAACATATCAAAATCAAAAGTATAAAAAAGGCCATTTTATTGATGCAGACATACATTTAACAGTCAATATTTACAAACTATTAGTATGTAACAAGGATTTATTTGAAATAAAATTTTTTGTTAGTGTAACTTAAAACTTTTTACAACACACATGTTTAACATCTTTATTTCAAGTTTCACTGTACCACTATAATAAATTCATAGAAACTTACTTTACCAAGTATATTTTCAAAATGACAATCATGTAAGCAAAACTATAAACTTCTCTCAAAATTTCTGTTAAAAGTCAAAATATCAAATATGTATATTATACTAGATTTTGTTTTGTCTATTTTCAGTATTAATTACTTAAATAAAAACAAATAAACACAATGCAAGGTTTTCTATATAATCATAAATTGTTGCAAACATTTGATTAGTCAGCAAAAATAAATTGTATTTTTTTCTTAATTCTAGCAAGGATAACGTTGACATAAGTGACAACATAATTAGAACAAAAAATTTATTTGAACTCGTTTAAATATCATTACATTTTAGTAGTAATGTTTAACTAAATAAATAAATTGTTTTTCTCTCTGGGATATTATTGTGAAATTGTAGATGTAGAAGAGATTTATGGTGTTTGAAATATCCCAGCGAAAAAATTTCAATATATGGAAGCAATAGATTGCTTATTTAATTGCATATAGCTTCCAAGAAAGCAATAGTGTGAGTTATTGAGTGAATGCAAAAGACACTCCTCATTACCATAATACTTCATGGAAGCACTGAAAACCATTTCTATTGCTTCTAGGCGAATCATCTCGAACAAAAATCAGGCATTGTAAATGCGCTTCAGTAATGCATATATTATAAAACCTCCTAATAAAATTGCAAAAAGCATTATTAAAGCGCATATATAATACATGATTTTTGATCGAGATTAGCCGCCTAGAAGCAATAGAAGGGGATTTTAGTGCTTTTCCGAAGCACTTTGGTAAGAAAGAGTGTCTTTCGCACTCAGTCAATTACTTATGCTATTGTATTCTTGGAAGCTATATGCAATTAAGTAAACAATATTTTGCTTCTATCAGTAGTTATTGAATCCAAGTAAGCGTCGTATTTTGCTGGGATTTAAAATACTGGTAAATTTAGTTAGAGATAAGGTGAAGATAATACCTTTTAAGAATATTATGATCGATTTAATATATTAAAAAATCTCTATAACACACATATGAGAAGCCATAGAAAAATTACATATTGTTACTTTTGTATTAGTTAGGGAAATTTTGGAAAAAAAGTTTTTGTTACGATAATTTTACAGGTTTTCAAAAAAAAAAAAATTAAAAAATAAAGAAATATATGTATGTTGCTCGAATTTCAAATGTACTAGTCCGGTTGTTTCAAAACACAAAAGTCGGTAAATTTAGGTGCAGTCTAATGTACATTTACATTTTTAAATTGAAAAACAAAGTTAACTTTTTTGACCTTGTTTTTTTGAGGCATTTATAATTTTTGTGGCCTTTTGTAAAGTTCAATTTAGGCTCTTTTTTTCTCACTCCTGGCAACACTGGTCACCATAAATATAATTATATATGTCAAAATATTTCTGATCTTTTCGACACTTATATACTATTCTGTTATGTTATTATTCTGCATTATGAATGGGTTTTAAATATGTGTCATCTCTATTTCTGATGTATGGTGTTCACACGAATATATTTATCTTTCTTTGTATTTTCAGAGTGATTGGTTCATGTTTGTTTGCGCAGTTGGGATTAAATATATATATCAAAATCAAAAGTATACCAAAACAAGTAAGAAAGATATAGTCGGTCAAGCCCGACCATATGATACCCTACACCATTGTGTATGTCCTTTAAAATTCGTGGTGGGGTCTTATATTAGACATGTAGACAATTGTGGACCGATACTTTTACTAAGTGTAAAATAAAATATACGAATACGGAATATTACTTTAATACTAACGTTTATTTATGGTGATTCCCGAAAGTGGGCTATGGTCAATTATGGGCCTATCTTCATGAAATTTGGCACAAAGATTGATACTTATACAAAACTTCCTTACACCGAATTTCATTAAAGTATTGCTATATTTAAGGCATTTATGATCGTTAAACCCCTATTCCGGGAGGACATTTGTATGGCGCTAGGTGAAATAATGCACCGTTCATAACCAATTTTAATAGGATTCGTTCTATGATGGCCCGCACGTTACCTAATTTTATAATTTAAAGCTTTTTACAACAGAAATGTTTAACATTTATATTTCAAGTTTCACTGTACCACTATAATAAATTCATAGAAACATACTTTACCAAGTACATTTTCAAAATGACAATCATGTAAGGAAAACTATGAACTTCCCTCAAAACTGCTATTAAAAGTCAAGAACTCAAATATACTAGATTTTGTTTTTTGTCCAAGGTTAAACCAAATAAACAACTATTTTCAATATTAATTATTTAAATATATTAAATAAAAGCAAACAAATACAATGCAAAGTTTTCTTTATAATAATAAATTTTTGCAAACAATTGAGTCAGCAAAATAAATTTATTTTTTTTATATTTAGCAAGAATAACGTTGATTTTTTGAACTCGTTTTATTTTAGTAGTAATGTTTAAATACATATATATATTATACATTATATATTATATATATATATATATATATATATATATATATATATATAATGAAAAGGAACATCTTCTTATACGCCAAAAAAAAAAAAATTTAACCCAACTAAAACAAAAGTAACAAAAAGCAATTTCTGCAGCTCCTCATATGTGTGTTATACAGATTTTTTAATAGATTAAATCAATTATAGTAACTTCAAAGGTAATAGTCCAGTTGCTTATAAGATATTTTTTTATTATATTATTTATAGTTATTAAACGGATTAGACCGCACTAAAATTTATCGACTTTTCAATTTTGACCGCAATTCCCTCTTGAACTGTTCATTTTGTTGTTAAAATATATTGTCTGAAATATTAGTGAAAGCGAGCCTGAATTTTGTAAGATGCGGAAAATATTGCCTTTTTACAGTTTTTATAAAAATTTAGCTATTAAGTACTTTGCTTTGTGACAAAATGTTAGAGAATCGTAATTCAAAAAAAAATTTCTATCAGATAAGATATAAAAGGAAAAAATCGGTTAAAAATTGTTGAAGTTATTACGAATTTCCGAGACCATTAGTATGTTTTAGACCACTTGTGTATGGAGTGTACAAGAATTTTTTAATTTTTGAGAAATGTTTAAACAAAATACTATTTTTAATTAGATTTGTACCATAATTACTGAAAAATAAGTTTTTGTTTCTGCAGGATAACTCAAATCTCTTTCCATGTATGGTTAAAAAATTTTCCAAATATTCAAAATATTTCCAATTTCGAACTTTTTAAAATTTTGTTAAACCAATTTCAAAAATGTTCGAATAAAACTATGCATGTTAATAGTAAAAGCCACAGGAAATAAATCTAAATAGAATTAGGTCAACACCTTGTATGACTAAGCTGTACCTGCGATGTGAATTTTGCTGAATTTATATTTGGACTAAACACAATTATTAAACAATAAGATAAATGACAACAGAAAATATATTCTGAAGTTTTTAAAAAAAATTTAACAAGGATAACCTTTAAAAAACGAAGATCAAATTTCGAAATTTGTAGTATTTGAATGTTTTAAAGACGACATAACAGGAAACTTGTTTATTTTTATCTGGATTTCGATAAAATTTTATGGAAATATAACCGAAAGGCTTTCGTTGATATTAGCGGTAAAAAAGCCAAATTTTATTTTGAACTGAGCTTGGGGTCAATATTTTTTCAAACGCTCCTGTTCTTAAATATTTCTAAAGTAAATTTTATTACTTCATATCATGCACAAATCAAATGATAATTACCTCACTATGGCAAGAAGTAGAGTCATGATAAACTATCAAAATTCATCACAGAAATCATTGCATCCAAATCCAGTAAAAAAAAAATAATAATAATTTTTCGTGATGTTTTCCTTAAAAATTTTAAATATTTCAAATTTTAACATTTGACCTTTATATTTTAAATGTGATCTTTGTGCAATTATACCTAAAAAACTGTAATAAATGACATCTTGTTGTAATCCGAGAAATTCAAATCACAGATACGGTCATAAAAGGTGCTGACATAATTCTTTTTTTAATTTTATTTTCTGCAGTTTTGTTTATGAAGCTGTATTGTTTTACTCAAACTTTTTTGAAATTTCTTTAACAAAATTTGTAAAAGTTTGAAAATTGAGTTTTGAAACCGTCTTATAAAAAAAAGAAAAAAAAACAAAATTCTTTAACCAAGCATGGAAAGGGGTTTGAATTATCCTGGGGAAACAAAGGCGTATTTTCAGTAATTATAGTTCAAATTTAAATAAAAATAGAATTTTATTTAAACATTTCTCATGAAAATTAAATTTTTTTTTTTTTGTACAATCTAGGGTTGTAAAATATTCGATGTTGAAGTATATATATATACTTATATATTAAATCTTATTAGATCAACTTCAACGTCGAATATTTTACAACCCTAGATTGTACAAACAAATTTTAATATATATATATATATATATATATATATATATATATATATATATATATCTATATATATATATACACGTGTGATTTGTTCAAATAATTAAATAAAAAAAATGCAAAAACTAGTATTTTGCAAATCAATTTTTGGTTTTATTAACACAAAAAAACCTAAAAATAGCGATTCATTAACATAGAACAAATAGATATCCAAAAACGAGACCATATTCAAGTTACACACAAATTATATAAAAAAAAATAAATTTCTTTTAAAATTATGATTCATAAGGAACATAATTAAGCATTTTTTTTTAAGATGAATGGAAAAAAATCTTTCACTTACTATTGATGGTGGCAGTACATAGTATTAAATGCAGATCTAGTTTTTCTGTTCTTATATTTTTCTAAATAAAGTCAGTGACCATCTACATTGCTAAAATCTATTTTTTTTTAATTTTAGATATTATTTATTGATTTATTGACTCGGTATATATTTCAGAATTTTCGGTTATTTTCACATTACTTGAATCATTAAAATAATTTTTGGAATAAACAATAAACAAATTCTCAAAAATAAAGCATTTGCATATAATTTTTTGTTGTTTAAAAAGAATTATTATATGCGCTGGATGTCATAAAAACGCATCCTACAAAATTCATGACCTATGCGGGACGGGTTAACGGTATCCGATTTCACTAATATTTCACACAATATATTTTTACAACCCAGTGAACGATTCTAGGGGGAGTTACAGTCAAAATTCGAAAGCCGGTAAATTTTGGTGCAGTCTAATGTAGATTTTTCTACATTATTTATCACTTTTACAAAGAAAAACTTAGTTGCTTCCCAATTAAGTGTAATTCCCCTATCACCATTAACTTATGTTTCTCAAAAGTAATAGCGGTTAAAGTCAATTTGAATTAACTAAAATGTCATAAGATTAATATCCTAATATTAATACGAATGAAATATGTGGGTCAAAGTAATATTACTTGAAGCTAAATTATGTAATAATAAAATAGTAATAAGACTGACAAGAGATTAAGTATTTATATTAATGTTTATGCTATACGTATGTAAGTGTGTACTCGCTCGGGTTTCCAGCACAATGTTTTACTTTCGGTAAATGTATATAAATTTTAATGTAATTTTGTAGTGTTAATATGAAAATATGCTTTTGTGAGGCTGTTAAAACAAAATGAAAATAATAGATATTGGTGGGATTAACTTGTTGTTTGATGGCAAAGATAAATTATACAAAAGACAGTTAGTCGTTTAACACTTCTATCTCATACATATTAAAATACTTATCCACGTGTGTATATTTATGTGGGAAAAAAATTAACATATATATATACAATATTACACTAATGATATGCATAGATCATGGCGAAACGAAACAGGTGGCAGCAGTTCTCCAAAAACAACAATCGGCGATACATATTTTTTTATACGTGGAGTTTGACATTTAAAAAATTGTACTTATATGGAGTTGGACAGTTCGAAGTACTGAAAAAAATAATCAGCTGATTAAGTGAGGTCACTTGGTTAAATTCAGTTTGGCATAGAAAAAGAGTGATATTACCTGACGAGAATATTGAGTAAATATTATAGAACAACTTATATATTTAGGAGGGAATTATAAAGATTTTCAATTTCCAAATAGAGGAATTATCATAGAAACATAAAAGATAGCACAGTAGTGTCTTATGGCAAAATTAAGAAAAATGAAAATTTTCAACCAAATATGGTCAAGGACACGCCCAATTCCCATATGAAATGAATTTTAAAAATGATATTTTCCTACAATTACAATCAGATTGCGACCAAAATTGGTAGGTTGATTTTTGATTGATTGATTTTTTTTTCATCCGAAAAAAAAACATGTTGCATTTTTTTTTCACGCCATTTTACTTATCGAATGGAATAAATTATAATGTAAAAGCATAAAGCATGCTTTACAGTAGAAATACTTGCTTTAGTACCAGTTTTTCGTTTAATTTTTCTTAGATTTAGTCTGAATTGCCTTTACTATATAATTTAGCATTTTCTCTATCGGATAATTGTTTTCTGCGAAAAAAAATTAAGTTTCTTATAGGAAACTGTTGAAGACATTAAAAAAGCACACAATTATGGCGGATTGGTGCAGACTGAATTTTTCTTAATGAACCTGTTTAGATGACACAAAAAATTTACCTTAAAATACATTGGTTTGAAAAAAATGTGTTAAAAGTAACACTCAATTATTAATTATATCTTGCCAGTAAATATATTAGAATTCAAGACCTAAGATTAAAATGAAATATCTTAACTATCTTTTTTATATTAAAAATACTACGAGTTTTAATGTAACGAAAATCTTGAACTTCATCAGTTGACCGGCAGTATACACAGAAAAAATTAAATTACTGATTCAATCAAGAATTTCACCAAATCAGATGTTTTTTTTTTATGAATTGTGACATATCACTAAAAATGTAAATTCAAACGAACAATTTGTAAAAATTTAATTTGAAAAAAATTGTTTGAACAATTTCCATTCATTACAGCGTACAAGAGCATTTATCACACTTAAATCAAACCATATACATATGAAAGTAGATACATTTTATGATAGGGCTGCATACTCAGTTTTCCATTTTGTGTTCGAATATCCTTTTAAAAAGACTTTGAGAGTTTAAAATTAATATTTTTTTTTTTTTTTTTTTTTTAGAAATTATTTTAAGATCTGTTAGTTGCTTAACAATGCCGGTATGGGTATCAAATGATAGAACATTAATTAGAAATTCCAGTAAGATTTTTTGTTTTCACCTTTTGAGCCTTTATTATGTTAAACATGTCCTTCAAATATATTTTTGAGATTTTCTAAAATATTATTCTGAAATCATATTAATTTTAAAAACATCATAATAGTATTCATAATCATAATAAATCCCACATTTTCTCTTTTTAGCTCCAAATGTTCAAATTTTATAAAATTTTAGAAATGCCCCGTTAGTGTTTATGTAAATTGTGTTTTCGAAATATACACAGAAAAAAATAAAAATTGACTTCAATTACGAAATTGTTTATATTAATTAATTTAATTGAGTTTGCTCCAATCACCAAAATGATAATATTAATAAAGTGAGAATAACTGATTTTGGTTTAAATTTCAATAAATTTTTTAAACCAAATTAATTATAATTATAATTGAATGTTTGCCTAAAATGAACTAAAAATGTTATTAATTTAATTAAATCCTTCCATAAATAAATAAAAACGTTTTGCTATAGCCATTTATTAAATTATTAAAAATATTAAAATAATTATAATAATAATAATAATAATAATAATTTGATTGGGGGAAATGAAACTTGGAACATATTTCGTCTTGGCGTTTTATACATGTTGTTAAAATCACCGATAATTATGTATATATAAGATTATTGAAACCTTTGAACTCATTCCAATTGAGATTTTCATATAATCCTATCAGAGCGCCTTTACGACGTATTACAATCTTTTAAACGATAGAATGAACCCAAATAATTGAAATGGTTGAAAATTGATTTTCTTAATTTTCTTAATTTCTACTTAATTTTGCATTTTCATTGTATTTCAATTTATTCATATTTTTGGGCCACTCATCTAACTGTAATTTGATGTAAATTTTGTTAATTTTTTTTGTCCAATGTAACTTATTTTGGTAATTAACCGTTAGGTTATATTTTCTTATTTTGCTTTGTATTTACATCTCATAATTAATATTAGTGTTGTTGTAAACAAGAATTCAATATAGGTACATATTTTAGTTATTGTTTTGTTTTTGCATATGTATGTACACTAACTAGTGGTGAATTTCTTTTATTTGTCTCTCAACATAGAATAACAACAACACATCCCTTACTTATTTACTTATTTATGATCGCTTGTTTAGCTTCAGTTTAAAATTTTGGAAATAAAGAAATGTTTGTATAGTTGAACTCGAACAAACATATTGTCTTGTTACTTCTTTTCGTGGTTCATGGTCGAAAGTTATTTGGTATTACTAAAATAAATATTCGGCCCAACAAAAATTTTCAGTAGCAATATAAATAACAAGTCAAAGAAAATGATTTGCTTTATATTGCTGCCGGTAATGAAAAATCTCCTTATAGTACAATTACATTAATTAATAATATAATTAAATTTCAATTTAATATTAATTGTATTGAATAATTTTTTCTGTGTATGCTGTATTTTTAAACATTTTTAAATAATAATTTGCATTGTTCTTTTTTTAGACTTAGAGAAGATGCTTATAGAAAATGCTTGTAATAGGTCCATTATTTTACATAGCTCCCATACAAATGTTTTCCGGAAATAAACTTTAGTGATCATATTTATCTTGAATTTATGTATGTAAAATTCTAGGTAGATATGATTTTTGTCGGCATTGAACATAATATAAAATTGATTACAGCTTCCATATTAGGCGCCTTCCCAAAAATTATTTTAAAATGTATAAATACCATAAATATGTAAGTATCGAAATTAAATTTGGTACAATTACTTTGAATCAAAAATTTGAATCAAATTTCCCGTACAGAATTGCAGAATGTCACTTAACATACATAAATGGCATATAAATATTTTGTGATTTTATTTGTAAAATTTAAAATTTATATAAATAAATTTCAAGAGGATCGGCCCAAAATTAAAAACAGTTTCCATATAAATCCACTCAAGAAAATCACTTTAAGTGCCCAAATTTCATATAAACTCCAGATTTGGAATAAATTTGGCAATAATAACTTTTATATAAAACGCATTATGAAATTTAACAAGGATTGGTCCATTGTACATGAAAAGAGTTTCTATATAAGAACTTCTCCCGAAAGTCCGTTAAACACATAATGATGTAGGGGCTAGACTGACAATTTTTTTTCATATTAATTGCTCATAAAACAACATTAGATAGGTATAATATAGAAATCATAGTGTACTGTCCTTTCCCAATTTATAAATACAAGTAATGAATTTAAAGTTAAATAAATTGAAATACTGCACTTATCGTCATTTAAACTTTCAAATATAGTTTGAAGTATTCCAAACAAGTGGGAGTTACTTTAAATTTTAATACAGTGACTTAAAAAATAGCTATATTGGTTTTGGTCTTATGAATAGTTTTCAAATCATTGTATGGATTAAAGTAATAAAGTTAAACCATAAACAGTTAAAACATAAACGTTGGTACTTGAAACTGTATATTAGCATTTTTAACATACATTATTGTGGAAGTTATTTGTTGGCAACTTTTAAGGGATATTAATGATTTAAATAGATGAAGGGCATTTTATTTGGATTACGATAAAAATTCTCCTCTTTCAGTTGATACCCATATTGCAATATAATAGTAATTAAAAATAACAAAATAAAGAAATTAACCTCGCGCAACCTTCAAAACTTTAAGGACCTTTAAAAAGGAAAAACTTAACTTAATAAGCAAAAGACCATGACCACAATTTTTAATTTTTAACTTTAAAATTAATCAATTAAGTAAATTTTTTTCAATCGTTCAGTTAAAGTAAAAATAAATAAAGCATAAAATACTTCAACTCAATATTTTCTTAAATGAAATTGATTTTACGGTTGTTTAATTTATGAAATTGATGTTACGGTTTTTTGACTTTTTCTGAAATTTTTTGTGTAGATCAGTACATTATAATTCAATAAAAAACCAGCATTAAATTTTTAGTGGTTACATTTTTGAATTTTAGGTGACGATATGGAATTTATCATGTGCGAGAAAAATTTTTGATTTTTTTCAATTTTTATTTCAAGTCAATCCCCCAAGTCAATCCATGTTCTTATTATTTAGTAGATGTTTCATAGTCTTACACACTAGCCACTCAGACAGATTGTTGTCGCGCGAGTTATGGAATCATCCACAACCAAAACAACACAACCACCAACAAAACCATCCAGACAGATTTGTTAAGAATGCAACAACGACAACAATATTATTGCAATAATGCACTTTTGCTTTTAGGAAAATATATTTAAGCTAATAAACTGTAAAAAACATAATTACTTGAAAAATCAAAACTAAAAATTTGCAAAACATAAAATTAACAAGAAATGAGTTAATCAGTTTAATTTTATAAAATAACTTTTGCATTTAGTAAATAAGTATAACATTAAATGAAAATCAATAAAACTTCAGTTGTTATTCAGTAGTGAGAAAGACAAGTTGATTTTTTTTATTAAACAAGTTCACCATAAACATAACTGGTCGGATAGGCCTGACAATATTGGAAAAATTCCTGATTACAATAATAAAAGAAAAACTTCGAGGGAATATGGGAAAAAATAAAAAAATCCACAGAACAATATTGAAAGGAACTTCGAGAGAATATCGAAGAAGACCTTTTAAGACGGAAATCGGCGAGTATCAACTCCTTACCACCAGGAAGAACAATGTTGAGAACCCTACTCTTGATTTGGTGATTGAAAACAAAAAATTGTGATGTTCGTAAAAAAAAAAAATATATATATAAATAAAAGCTATAACGAAAAGGAATGTAAAGTCTTAACAAAATATAATAACTTAGGCTCCTATCGCAAGCCCCTCCAGTATAACAAAACTCAAATCTGCGACTCCGTAGCCCCAAAAGCCGGACCCTCCAGGTTAGAAGAGTATATCAAGTAATAAGGGAAAGTGAAAAACTGAAAAACCATTTAGAATATAAGAATATCATAAAAAAAATACACGATAGTAAAATTATCGCTTGCCTAATTTAAACAAAAGAAAACAAAGAATTAAAAAGCGAATATATATATATATATAGTAAAAGAATATAAAAATCATAAAAATAAAATACCCATTATTTGAGATTTTAAATTACAAATAAGAAGTATCGAGGGAATATCGGTACGGTGTTATTTTTTATAATTCGGTAAAATAAATGACCATTATTTGAGATCTCAGGTTACAAATAAGAAGTATAGAGGGCATATCGGTACGGAGTTACTTAGTCCGGTCTGTCTGCTTAAAATAAAAATAAAAAAAAAAATAAAATATAAAAGGAAAAGGAGTGAAAATATATAAACCATATACATAAAATAAATATATATATATATATATATATATAAAAGAAGAATAAAAGAAGAATAAGAAAAGATACAAATAAAAAATAATAATAAAAAAAACTCAAATATAAGAAAAGAGAAACACCGTATAATTAAATTTACGTAAATACATTTACCTTAAAATATAATATTAAAATTATTGCTTGCGAAAAGAAAATTATTAACTAATCAGTATCGTAAATGAGCAAAGGGAAACTGACTAAAATATCTTTCAATCCGTATCCAAAAGCTCTAGGATGGTTATTTAAAAGTAGAAGCTTAAGCTCAATTTCAGAAGATCCTCTTCTCTTAAGTATATTACTTCAAACTCAAATGAACAATATGTCTTCTCCTCTAGACCAACAACCAGGACCTTCCAGGGGTTTCACACCAAATATTAATTCCTTTGAATCACTTCGAATACCCGATGCAATTAAAGACCTACCAACATATGACGGCAATCCACGCCTGTTAAACGAATTTATAAATAACGTCGAAGAAATTTTACTTCACATTAGAACCAATGACGCAACACCACAAGGACAAATATTATTGAGAGCAATCCGCAACAAAATAATCGGACAAGCCAACGAAGTTTTAAATATGTACGGGACACTTCTTAATTGGGACGACATTAAACAAAATCCTTTTTTGCATTAGTCAGACAAAAGGGCAGAAACATCCTTAATTAGAGACATTCATAATATTCGTCAAAAGTTAAATAGCATAGACAAATTCTACAGTGAAGTCATTGAAGCACAGGCATCTCTATTTAATAACATCAAAATACACGAACGTGAAGAAAGGGTAGTTAAAGCAAAAAAAAAAGAACTTTATTCCGAAATATGTCTAAACAGTTTTCTGATTGGCTTAAGAGAGCATTTAGGTTCGACCATTAGAGCGTCTAAACCCGATTCATTAGCAGAAGCTTTTTCTTTATGCATTAAAGAACAAAATGTTTTTTACATGAAAGCAAATCCCACTACCAACCAAAATAAATAGCAACCAATACCAAACAATTCATTCTATGGTGGAAACAGGTATAATAATAGATTCACACCTTTTTCTCAACAAATTTACCTCACCTACGGAAACCAATATGTATATCCCCAACAGTCAAAAGAAACATTAATTTATAGCATCCAACCTTTTGAACGTAAAATAAACTCTAACTTCCCTAACCAAAACTATAGCCAAAATCCATTTAAACATAATACGTTTAAAGGATACAACAAACCGGAACCTATGGACGTAAGTTCCAGCTATATAAAAACTCAAGCACCAAAAACACAAAGTTCGTTTAGATGCGAAACTCTGGCATACGGGAACCAATATAAAAAAGGGGAACTCTTTCACTTTCAAAACAATAACTCTTTAGAACCATTAGCATCAACCGAAGACTACCAACAAAACTTGGTCCAATATCAAGACATAGAAGGAAATCACTTTAACATCGAGGACAACACAAATTTTCAAAACTTTGCCTCGACCAACAGACAGGGTACCTAGATATTAATAAACATGGGTTTCGGTTAGACTACATTAATATTTCGTCTCCATTCGGACGCCCATTAAAGTTCTTAATCGATACCGGAGCCTCCTCGTCATTTATAAAGCCAAAATTTATAGCAAATACGAATTAAACAATGAGGTTAGACTTCAAACCTTTGTTGAATTCAACCAACCAGGCGAATTAAGGTTTCTTTTATTTAATTTCCACAATTATTTCGATGGACTCATTGGTCTTCACATACTGTCACAATTAGAAGCCAATACAAATTTAGCAAAAAATATAGTTGTACCAAAAAATTCCACAATCCCTCTTTAACCCAATTTTTCATCCGGGAAACATATTATTTCCGATAACTCTAAGGTCATAAAGAAAATTCCAGTAGACGTGAAGGATGGAGATATCTACGTAGGAAAAACGTATATTACTGATTCAATTTATATACCAGAAGTTATATACTAGGCACAATAAATGAACAAGAAATATTATACATAGAACAACCATTGAAAGTTACTAAATACAACCGTCATGAATTCGTAGAAGCCTTTAAATTAGAGACAACCCAAGTAGAAGAATGCGAATACGAGAACATCTTAGACAGATTTAGAACAGAACATTTAAACAGTGAGGAAAAACTACACCTATTAAAACTTTGCCGTAATTATAAAGATATGTTTTTTAAAGAAAATGCAAAATGGACCTTCACTAATGAAGTCAAACATAGCATAACAACATCGGACGACATTCCTATACATACGAAATCATATAGATACCCCTAAATAGATAAAACTGAAGTAAAACGACAAATGGTAGACATGTTAGAGCAAGGGATAATACGCCCAAGTTATTCTCCATGGAGCGCCCCTGTGTGGATCGTTCCAAAGAAAGTAGACGCCAGTGGCAAACAAAAATGTCGACTGGTAATAGACTATAGAAAACTAGACGAGAAAACCATATCCGACAGGTACCTCCTTCCCAATATAAGCGAAATCCTCGATAAATTAGCAAAATTCATGTATTTCACCACACTCGATTTGGCAAGTGGTTTTCGCCAAATCGAGATGCATGCTAAAGATATTCCAAAAACTGCGTTCACAGTAGAAGGTGGACATTACGAATACGTTAAAATGCCTTTCGGACTTAAGAACGCACCATCGACCTTCCAAAGGGTCTCGGATAACGTGTTGGGGGATCTCGTAGGTAAAATATGCTTAGTATACCTAGACGATATTATTATCTACTCTACATCCCTACAAGAACACTTGCAGCTCAGATCATTAAGTCTTAAAATTCAAACAAATAAATCAGAATTCCTGCAAAAAGAAACAAAGTTTCTAGGGCATATTATATCAACAGATGGAATTAAACCCAATCCGACAAAAATTGATGTTATAAAAAACTTTCCAGTACCTCGAGCCCAGAAGCAAATTAAAAGTTTCCTTGGGCTGGTAGGTTATTACCGATAACTCATTAAAGATTTTTCTAAATTAACTAAACCCCTAACAGAATGCCTTAAGAAAAACAAAAGCATAGACTTTAATGAGAAATACATGAACTCTTTCGAAACATGTAAATCCATGTTATCTAAGGATCCTATTCTACAGTACCCTGACTTTACAAAACCTTTCATTCTAACCACAGACGCAAGTAACTTTGCATTAGGAGTCATACTGTCCCAAGGCCGTATAGGAAATGACAAACCCATATGTTTTGCAAGAATAGAATAAGAAGTATTGGCTACAGTATGGGCGACAAAATATTGTCGTCCCTATCTGTTCTTTATCGTGACAGACCACTCACGTGGATAATGATTTTGATATAGCCCAAATTTCAAACTGGTCAGGTGTCGGCTTAAACTAGAGGAATTTGACTATGAGATAGTATACAAGAAAGAAAAATTAAATATAAATGCTGATGCACTAAGTCAAATAAAAATAGACACACCTAAATTATCAGAGATATATATAAACAATGTTGCATTCAGCAGAAGAAAATTTAAATGTTGGTATATATATCTCAGAGAAACCTAATAACTTACATATTTCAATATTTGTTTCAATGTTTTCATGAGCCCTTGTAAAAATAAATTTTTTTTTTGTATGCAATCACGTATTCTTTCAACAAATGTTCATATAAATAAAACTGTTTGGATTTTTTGTTCTACATCTCTATGGTAGTTGTAGGAATACAAAACGTTCATACTGTATGCAGCTTTTCTTCAGAATTTTTTTATAGTGTTGCTTGCTATAATATATAATCAATATAAAACGCTAATTTGTAAAGGGCTCTGAAAGTTGCATACAAAAACGAGTGAAATTCAAAAAACTCTGGCGTGTATATCACAATTGTTTATGTTGTCAACAGTGTTAGAAGTAAAATAGCAATACAAAAAAATATTAATAAATACTATGAAATATATTTATAGAACTTCGAAATAATTTGTTTGAAAATTTTCAAATTTTCAAATTTTTCATGATATAAAATTTTATACACGTTTTACTGAAAAAATCATGGAACAATACTTAACCTGTTTTAACGATGTAGTTACAGATGCTTTAAAAATTTAAAAAATGTAGTTGTGTTAGTGACTGTGAAAAAATGCACTCAAAGAAAAGTTGGGAATAGTAAATAAAAAACGTCAGTTATAAATCGTGCTTTATAATATGAAACACATTTTTAATGCGTTTTTGCATTCCTTACATTAAAATGATTAATACTGCAATAAAAAAAAAAAAAATATAAAATTTATCTTAAAACATTAATAACAATATATTTCCATATATTTTTTCCAATGTATTTTGTACTCATTGCACTTTCAGCAACCAGTTAACTTTGCGACGCAGCGTAAAATGAAGAAAAGTAGCGTGATTCACTTTGTACAAACAGTCAACAAAAGTAAATGTATCAAATGTTTTTGAAAATCTTGGAAACAAACAACCTACAGGGTTGTCAAAAGGCAAACAGTTGCTTATAAAAAAATCACGTAACTTCGTAAAATAAAACTGAATGAAACAGCTGATTGCGATACGATAATTCTTTTGTTCGCTGGTTGGGTTTTAAATGAATAAAGAATACGTGTGAACACAGCCAACACAATTGTACTATGAAATTAACAGACTTATTTAAAAGCAATTTAAATAAGTGCATAAAGTAAAGAGTGAGATAGGCGAATCGACAAAAATATAGAGATTAAAATGTTTTATGTATTCTAGTTAAGGCACAATTTGTCTTCAAAGTTTTGTTTATGATTTCAATTCAACAGTCTGATTGATATATTTTATATGTATGTATGTATGTATATATGTATGTATGTATGTATTTATGTATGTATGTATGTATGTATGTATGTATGTATGTATAATGTATGTATGTATGCATGTATGTATGCATGTATGTATGTTAGGATAATACCTATTTTCATACAAATAATATATTTATCTTCTTACCCGCATTTGCATATAAATTTTTTTGTAATGTGATGAAAACTTACCTGGAAAGATAAAAAACAGTGGTTAAAAATGGGAATAACAAAGTTTTAGATAAAAACCGATTTTTTAAAAAAGTGAGATGATTAATTTACTTTGAATAACGAAAAAAGAGCATTGAAAAGTAAAAAAAAAAAACAAAGTCACATACAGATATTAACCAAAACGAATGAGAAATACCATTATAAAGGCTGTTAATTCATTGATATGAACGATAAAGCTTATTTAAAGATTATAATTTTGATTTATAAACTGTTGAAAGATTCAAAAGAAAATTTTATAATATTCGCACACAATTCTTTTGTGTAGAAATATTTGAGGTTTTTCGTACCATTATATAATATATTTTTTTAAATTATTAAAGATTATAAAATAAATTATTGAAGGTTTGAAAGGATTCAGTCTCTTTTTTATATTATGAGTTATTTGAAAATGGGTTTAAACTTATTTTTGTCAATATACTGACTAGAGTTGAAATATGTATCTATGTAAAATATAAAAGTAAAAGTTATATACATATATACAAGTATAGACATATTTTGTATTTATAATTTAGCATTTATGGAACTCCACTGCCTCCGTATTATGTAGATATATACAAATTAACGTGAGACTTCCATAGTTATTAACTAATTTTCCGCTGCTCTCTTTACACTACGTTATACATAGGTATATATAAAACGAAGGAAGCAATTATATATATATATATATATATATATATATATATTTATATATTATATATAAATATATTCTGTATGTTTGTGTGAATTTTTTCATTTCATATTTTTTTCTAACCCACTAGTATTAGTCTATACTTCTCATTTCCTTCACAGAATTGAAGGAATTCCTTCTACTATGAGTAGGTACATATCTAATATTATTTAGAAATTTTCAAGAGTTTAGTAACTAATAATATAACACCGTACATTACCACCCAACATAAAATAATGCTTAAAAATTATCTTAAGGAATTATTCTTTAGTCAGTTATAAAAAATTCCAAAGTATTTAATGCAAAATTAGAAATTGTGGTTGGTAGTTGATATAACATACATTTTTGATATCAAGTGTAAAAGCAGACAACTCAGAACAACACATTTTACTCTCGAGTTTATTTTTATTACAAAATTATAAATATCTCTCAAAGTATTTATGATGCAAGTTTCATTGAGGTCCTGTATTAAAGGCATAAAAATTACCTTTAATAAACTTTTAAATCGCTATATTTCTCGAACCACTTGAAATTTTTTGTTTAATTTTGTGTCCGTCTTAGTTTTGACGAGTACAATGACTACCAAATGCCATTAAATTCGGAAGTGGTGATGAAATCAATTTTAATAAGTTTAAATGCCATCTGTATTTCTACTCTCACTTATAATGGTCTAATGTTTAATACAAAAGTATCTAACGTTTAAGTAATACTCGTACTTGAATTTATTTTTGAATTCGCCAATTGCAACAAAAATATTTTTCTGTAGTTGAAAAGCTTGCAGAAATGATCACTAAAATAAAACTATAAAAAAGACAACGACGCATTAGTGCGAACTGCATACTTAAACTAATAGAACGCAAAATAGGAACTATAGTATTTTTCACGTGATATTTCTCAATTAATTTAGATCAGCGATAGACAGAAAAAAATGCCTTAAAATTTTGAGTGGGTTTGTTTACGCCAGCGAAAAGCAGAAAGAGTGACATAAAAATTTGAATGTGTTTGTGTATTTTATTTGCTAACGCTCTTTGTACGAATGTGTTTGTTATATCTAGAACACAAAAAATATTTTTTTACGCTCTTTGTTATGTGCTTATTTATTGAAGAGATCGCCCTCGTAAGAGGAAGCCCGGACGAAGTATCTTTCAAAGGCGCGGACTGGATGAAGGGAGTTAAAACTATCAAGTGCGGTAATAAGAAATCTTTTGAATTTCTTACAAGCGCAGTTGCTAAGTGCGAGTCTGTTTATCCGGGAGCGAAACTTGAGGTGATACTGGAGTCTGAGTTGCCCCTGCGTCCAATAGTGACGGCATGGTTTCCTCCACCCATTCTAGAGGTTGATACCATTCTGACAGTATTGGGAAATGAGAATATAGGTCTTGTTACAGGTCAATGGAAGATTGTGAACTCCATGATCTGTAAGGAGAACCAAGACAGAGACTTCAGATTCGCAGCGGATCAGGAGTCTTTGAAGAAGCTGGACTCGCTGGGGAGAGTTGTAAATTTTGGTTTTAGGGTAATTAGATATAAGTATGCCAAATCTGATAAACCCAAAGAAGCTGTCAGTGGTGCAAATTAATTTGTAGCCTCAACTGAATTGACAAGACTCCTCATTGTCTCCAAAGTGGGCGTATTCCTTATGCAGGATCCCTGGATTAGTAACACCAGGGTTTGCGGTTTAAGGACCACTGGATATAATCTGTTCATACCGTCCACATTGGCTATGGAATGCTTTTTGAATATTAATCTTCTTCATTCTTTTAGAAACGAAAACCTTACAGCTGTCTAGTGGGAGGTGACTGGAGGCAGTAGGCTTATACTGGCATCCGTGTACATGCCATATGAGGCGGCCGATCCACCGGGCATCGCTCTGCAGCATTTGGCGGAGCACAGCAGGAGGAGAGGAATGTACATGGTTCTGGGGTGTGATTTTAATGCTCACCACTACCAATGGGGAAGCAGGGACATCAACGAAAGGGGTAAGTTAGTGTTTGATTTTATAACTAGTTGTGATTTTCATATCTGTAATAGGGGCTATGATCCTACATTCAGAACGAAAGATAAGGAAACAGTTATAGATATAACGGTAGCGAACCAAGGGGGTGAATTTGTCAAGCACTGGAGGGTGGCTATGAATTAATCGTTTTCGGATCATACCATGATATCCTTCAGTCTTGACTTTGTGAGATCGAAAAGAAAACCTTATGGGAACTACAGAAGGACGGACTGGAAAACCTTCGCTGAGTTAGTTGATAGGGATTTGAGGGATACTGAGGGCTGGAGGAATTCAGCTGAGGGTATCGAGGAAGTCGTGAATAATTTCATGGATGTAATTAATAGTAGATTTGAGCTCAGTTGCCCGGTGATTTATCCTGGCAAACGAAGGCAGCCGAAATGATGGACCAGGAAACTGTGGGTCCAACGGTCTACAGTTAGAAGGCTGTTTAATATAGCCAAGCTAACGAGGAGCTTCACTAAGTATAAGAAGGACATAAGACGGGCGAAGTGGACATCATGGATGCATTTCTGTGAATCCGTCGATTCGGTCAACGAGTTGTCTAGATTTAGACGGATATTAACCAAGGACCCGGTGGCACCTGGATATATACAGTGGACGGAGTCTAGCTCGGAGTCCCTGAGCTTACTGATGGAGACTCACTTCCCAGGCTGTAAGGATATGGAATCCGATGGGAGGACAGGTAGTGTCAGTGATAACCTATAGTCTGAACCAGAGGAGAATGATATCAATGCAATAGAGGAGATGCTCACTGCAGACAAGGTAAGATGAGCGGTAAACTAATTTGGGCCATATAAGGCACCGGGCCCAGGTATCATTTTCCCGGCCATGTTAGAATGTCAGGATCATCTTACTACTTGTGAAGATATTTAGAGAGTGTCTTAAAGTGAGATATATTCCCAAGGGGTGGAGAGAGGTAAGGGTCATTTTCATACCCAAAGCGTGTAGGACGACTCATTTGAAGCCCAAGGACTGTAGACCGACCAATCTATCGTATTTTCTACTCAAGACTGATCGATCTGTATCTGAGGAGTAGGATGGGAACACAGGGCATCAGCGACGCTTAACACGCCTATTTTAAGGGTAAGTCTGTTGAGAGTGCTCTGCATGATGTAGTGAGTTTTCTTGAACGGGGTCTACTGCATAAGGAATACACCTTGGCGGCGTTCGATATAGAAGGAGCCTTTAATAACATTAGGATAGAGGCGATTGAGGAATCACTAGCTTCGTTGTGTATTAGTGTATTCCTAATCGATTGGATCACCCTGATGCTAAGCAGCAGGGTTATCAACTCAAGCTTGGGAGACACTTGCATAAGGAAGCTTGTGACAAGGGGTACACCGCAAGGGGGGTTCTTTCACCATTATTGTGGCTTTTGGCAATGAACGTTATACTGAGACAGTTCGATGTCATGCGAAGAAAAGTCGTAGCCTACGCTGGTGATGTGTTATTATTGGTCTCGGGTAAATTTCTACCCACGATCAGAGAGGTCATGCAATCTGGGCTGCGAGAACTTTCCCAATGAGCAAATAGTAATGGATTGGGAGTCAACCCTGAAAAGACTGAACTGGTTCTGTTTACCAGTAGATATAAGGTTGAGACATTTATTCTACCAGTTTTAAATAGAACGAAACTTAGTTTTTCAAAACAGGCAAAGTACCTGGGCAATTACTTGGACAGCTAATTGTCTTGGAGGAGAAATATTCAGGAAAGGGCCAGTAAGGGGCTTAATGCCTACTACGCATGCATGAACTCCATAGGGAAGAACTGGGGTCTAAAAGCGGTAATTATATATTTTATATACACATCGGTTGTGAGACCCATAATCACTTATGGATGTTCGGCATGTTGGGAGGCGTTGAGAAAAGGGACGCATAGGAACCTTCTTTCTGCTTCAATTCGCATTTCAGGTGTCGTGAGAAGTATATCTCAGGCAGCACTGGACATCATTCTCCACCTTCTTCCAATTGATGAGTTCGGAATAACTGTGCGGAGCTTATTTAAACTGAAGGAATTGGGATTAATAGGGAGCTTCACAGCGGGGCATGTTAATATACTTAATGAAGTCAAGCTTGATAGTCGAACATTATCCTCAGCCACCCAAGCGGATTATGTAGGTACTATAATTAACTTCGAGGCTACTCCCGTTATTGAAATTCCTAGTAGGGACCTCTGGACTGGTGCGGAAAAGCTCCATGGAGGGTGCGCTATCTTAACAGATGGCGAAGATGGAAGTAAGCATAGGGGCGGGTGTTTACTTCATGGAAACAGATATCAGACGATTTTAGATTACCTGAAAGTTGCAGCGTTTTCCAAGCAAAAATTATAGGTATTTACAAGGCCATAGGATTACTGGAGGAGAATGTTGAGAGGGACACTAATGCGGCTATCTATGTGGATAGTCAGACAGCACTAATGGCAATGACAAGTTATTGTGTCAGGTCTAGATTGGTGCTTGAGTAGGGGGGGAATTTAGAAGGCTAATGGTTGCTTAAATAATAAGACTCTGTTGGGTTTCTGGTCACTGCGATATTCTCAGCAATGAAATAGCCGATGAGCTAGCTCGTAAGGCCTCGGAGTTGGACAGGTCCTTTGTGGAGGTATCGGTTAGTATTCCAATTCGGTTAGTATTTCATGGCCATAAGGGAATGGACTCTAGGAAGAACGAATCATGCTTGGAGGAGTAGAATGGACTGCACGGTATCTAGAGCGTTATGGCCTAGTCTTAAACAAGCAGATTCGATGCATCTTTTGTGCATGAATTGTGGGAATCTAAGGGTCATTGTTGGTATGATAACAGGTTACCTCGCAATAGGGAATATGACTAGTAAGTGGGTCACCGACACTTCACATTTTTGTAAAACGTGCGATGATGTGGAGGAGCTAGAGACAGTGGAACACATACTCTGCCATTGCTTCTACTTCAGCATAGTAGACTGAAGTGGTTTGAAATCCATAATCTACACGAACTGGAGATTTCAACAACCTCATAGGGTTCATAATAGGGATAAAGTGGCTTAGAGGTAGTCGAGATTGATTGATGGGTCCTGGGTTACACACCTTTCTTTTTTGTATTTTTCTTTTCCTTTATTTCTACACTTGTGCTTTATTCTACTAGGGATCTTCTCTTTCTTTTTTTATTAACTTTCTCTTTTTAACCTAATGTGTTTATTTTTGCTTAACTATGCGACATGAGCTCGCTTTGTTGAAAGCTAGAACACAACTAAATTATTTTTTGTTTTATATTCATACTAAATTATTTAGCTTCGTTAACATTCGCGTGCTATGGGAGCTTTTGCCTGGTTTACGCTCTTTGTTGCGAATGTGTTTGTTATATTTAGCATTTTGTATGATCTTTGTTATGTATTTTATTTTTATTTTGGCTTATCCGTGCGACGTGAGCCTGCCTTGTTGAAGGATAGAACAAAATTAAATGAGTTTTTATTTTTATTCACTCTCAATTACTTAGCTTGGTTAAGCTTCGTGTTGTATATATGAAAATACCTAAAGCCTATAAAAGTCCAACCAGTGAACAAAAAATCATTATATCCAAATCAGCTATTTCAACATGCTTTAGCAGGTGTGTGTAAGTAGCTATGGACACAAAAATTCTAGGTAGCATGTCACAGAAATCTATAGAAAATAGATTTTTACGTAGCTGCGTTACTTTTTGACAACACTGTAGTTCATTTTCCTTACAAATATTCAAAAACATATGATATGCTTACTTTTGTTGACTGTTTGTACAAAATGTTTCATTTTACTTTTCTTCATTGTACGTTGTGTCGCAAAATTGACTAGTTGGGCCTTAAACAACATATTGAGCTTATTGATAAAAGATTAAAAGAGACCTTTTTGATAGTTTAGATTGATGTATATGAATTTTAAATATATATAAATAAGATTTGTAAGATTTTTGTTTTTGGAAGTAATTTGAATAAGAATTTTTTGATATTTCATTAAACCAAATTAGACATGTCGATTTCTAGATATGTTTCCATGCCACAGAGACAGTGACAGATAAAATATGTAATAATAGGTGGAGTTGAATTGAATTGAAACGATGAGTTCAAAAAAAAAAAAAAAAAAGAAAAAGAAAAAAACATTATTTGTTCTCTTTTAATTCTTATTGTTTTTGAGAAATTTTTAAAAAAAACAATAATCGCAACAAAAAAAAAACATCAAATGCAAATTGTGATTTACTGTCATTTCCTTGTCGGTGTCATGAAAAGTAAAAAAAAAAAAAACATAACAGGTTATTATAAAATCAATATAGTACTATATATATATATGTACACAGACAAAATATTCCAGATAATTTTTTAATAATCACGGTTTCCGTAAATCTCTTTCTACACTAACTAACATCCTGGACTTACCACAATCATAAATGGCGGCTTTACAAAAAAAAAAAAAAAAAAACAAAAAAAAAAAAAACAAAATGCAAACTGATGTGATTTATATTTATAAATTAACTATTATGGGTTTTAGTGATTAATCTTAATTGGCTGTCGTCCTATCTATCTGATAGAACCCAAAAAGTAAAACTCGAAAGCGCCACTTGGAAATATATTATTCAACTTATATATAAATTATTATTATATGTAAATTATCTATGCTGATGCATTGTGGTCCCAAAACAATTTTTTTTAAATAATTCCGAAACTTTAGAACTATTGGATGCATTTGAACGAAATGTCACATGGCCAATCTTGAGGTGAATTCCATTGATTTGGAAGAGCATAGGTTCTTAGCGGGCCTGGGAGATAGAGAGTGGACCTTTAAAATGGTCAAATCGGTTATGAAAGTTTTTTTTAAAATATGCCAAAATTTTATTTATTATTTTATAAAAAAAAATTATACATATATAGCCCTTATAATTCCCTCCAAAAAATATCTTTACATATGTAGGATATCTATTTTACTTCAATAAATATTTAGACCGAAGTAAAATTTTGACTCATTTTTGGACATATATTTTTAGTTTTTTTTTTTTTTTTTTTAACTTGGCACGCTCAATTTGAGTCTTAAAAGTTTTACAAAAACATTTTCTGAATTCTGTACAAAATTCTAAATAATTTTCGTGTAATTATCTTATACCTATATGGTTATGATAAAAAATTATGTTATTTTGAAATAGAAAGTTAAAAAAAATGTGATTTTTCACAAAAAGTTGGTGACACCTTTTCACTTTAAAATCCATTATTTTCCTCTGGACCATACAAAAAAGAAACATACAAAAAAGTTTCTAAAAGAATGTTTTACGCAAATGGATGTAAAGCAAATTCGAGGGAATTTGGGGTAACAGTCTCACCGCTAATCCTATCAGAATTTCTTTACTTTTAATTTTTTTTATTTATTTGTGGGGCACGAAAATGTCAAAGTTAAAATTAAAAAAATACCTTGATTATATACCTACATTAGTTAGCAAAGCACACAAAAAATATTTATTTATCTGATAACAGTTTTACTGAAAAAAGTAAATTTTGAATTGTTTTTAAAACTTTTGGGTCTTTCGGAATAAAAAAGTGTTAATCTATTTATGTTATTATTTTAAGGAAAATCTTTTTTAAATTATGCTAAAATTCCGTAATGATATCTTTATTTGTATAGAATTTATTTAATTTGATTTATTATTATTATTATTATTATTATTATTATTATTATTATTATTATTATTATTATTATTTTACAAAATAACATTTAACATCAAAATTTTACGTTTTTTAATAAATTTAATTTAGATATAATATTTAGATATAATATTTTACTATTTATTTATATGTATATATATAATTATTTTTCATATTATACTTGCATAAATAGTTTACACAAATTGAAACTTGACCCCCTTCACCAAAATTTACATATTTTCCATCATTTCTACGGCAAATGTGTGCTGTATCATTCTATATACATAAGTTCACAGTTGTTTCAACATATTTTTTTGTTTTGGTTAAGTGGCATCGGATGGAATTCATATGTACCACCACAATATGGAAATATACTTTTTTTATTTTTGCAATCTATTTATAAATAAATATTAAGCAAAACTTATAGCTAATATAACAATTTCACGGAGTGTTTGGTTCCTACGAATCTAACAGTTTTATATGTTTTTAATGCTTAACTTTTACAAACTGAAAATTATATTTTAAATGGGAGATCTAGTATGAGTAACTTTTTTAAACGTATAACTTCATAACTATTATCTAACAATGAGAGATCGCAAGTAAATTTTGTTGGTTGCTCAGTCTTTGTTGGTATGTTCTACTGTAATATTTAATTTCCTCGTTGTTTCTTATAAACGAAGGTGAGTTCGTTAAAAGTCTGAGTGTTTTAGACTGATATTTTTGAATTATATCAATATTCGAGTAGGATGCAGTTCCCCGTAACTGTATTCTGTAAGTTGTTCATACTGGCTTTAGAACTGTTTTATAAAGCAAAACCTTGTTGTTTTAAGTCTTAATTCGGTTCCATATATTTATATATATATATATATATATATATATATATATATATATATGTATTTTACGTGATCGGAATTCGGTATAACAGTTCCGTCAAGGTAAACGGAGGGACAATCCCCTTTTTTCAGTTTGAATGGAACGTGATTTGATTTTTATACATTCACTTTTATATTACAATTTTTCAACCAATTGCTTGTTACATTAAGCTGTGTTTGAACCACATCTGCTGCTAAAGCGGTAGCTAATATTGCAGTGTCATCAGCATACGTAGCAATCAAAACGTTTTAATTTGTCGGCATATCTGCGGTAAATAATGTATACAGTACTGGGCCTAATACGCTTTCCTGATTCACACCTGCTTTTATTTTGCCGATTTCTGGGCTTTCCCCATTGATACTAACAAAAAATCTGCGTTCATGTAGATATGATTTGAGTAAAAGATGGAGATTGCAATAGCTTTTTTAACTTAAACAAAAAGTCATTGTGCCACACTCTATCAAAGGCTTGTTTGACATTAAGATAAACTGAAGAACAGTACTCCTTGCTTTCTAGAGAATCTATAATTTTTTGAACTATTCTATGACACTTCTCGGACGTTCCATATTTGTGTCGAAACCCAAACTGGTGATCAGGTATGATTTGAAGAGACTCTAGGACCAGTAGTAGCTTTTTTTGAAATTTAGATGATGTAGGATAATGTAGGTAGCAAACTGATAGGCCGGAATGATTCAATATAATGTTCTGGCTTAAGAGGTTTATTAACCATTTTAATTTTTGCATGCTTCCACTGGGTAGGAAAGTATGATAACCTTAAAATAGTGTTGAACAAGACGGTAAGAACAACTAAAGCTTTTTTCGGCAGATTTTTTACAACGTTTGCATCAATATTATCATATCCTGCCGATTTTTTTGGATTAAGCTTTTTATTTCAGCTACAATTTCAGTAACCCTAAAAGGTTTAATGGGTAGACTCATTTGGCATGAAATATCTAAAAAGGAGTATATTGCGGAATCTTGTTCTGGCGTACAAAACGAAAAAGGAGTAAATATGTCTTGAAGATAGCTTTCAAAGGCAGCAGTTTTATTCTTATCAGATCGACACCATTCACCATTTATGTCCTTTATTGGAACATTACGCTTTTGAACATGTGTTAGATATTTAGTTGCCTTGCAGAGATTGCAATCGTTATTATTGGCTGGACTTAGCTTGGAAAGATATTTATTGATTTAATAATTTTTTAATTCTAGTAGCCTTTTCTTTAAATGACTAGCTGCACTATTGAAATTAGTCTTATCCACCGGCATCCTTCACCTCTTCCAGATTTTGCGCAGTCTTCCTTTCGCTGTGATAAGTGACCGAAAATTTGAAGTATAGCCCTAAACGAAGCTCCATGTATCACTTTTGAAAACATTTCTACAGCATAGTTAATTTCACCTTCGGTGTTAAAAGACGAACTGAGATCAAGTTGTGATTCAATGTAGCGTTGAAAAAGATTTATATCAGTTTTTGCGTGGACATGCCGGGTATTTAACTGCCTTTTCTTACCTACTGCCGTGAAGCCAACAATTACTGGGCTATGATCAGAACTGAGATCATCACTAGATACAATATCTAGAGAGGTTTGTGGAATTCCTTAATATATGAAAAAATCGAATACATCTGGTATCTTGAACATATCAGCTGTTCAGTATGTAGGTGATTAATTAGTTCTATTCCTTTAGTGTTAGTTAGATGTGATCCCCACCATATATGTTTTGCATTGAAATCTACTCCTACTAAAAATCGATTACCGATATTGTTGAAAAATCATTCGTGCTTATCACATTTGATGTTTTATCTTGGGGAAAAATATACAGAGTATATATAAACACTGCTGTTATTGCAAGTTATTTGAATGCCTGCGGCTTGCAAGTACACCTCAGTAACAGGTTCTAAAACTTCATTAATAACAATAGCAGCACCTGAATAAGCTCTGTTATTAGGCTGATTGGCAGCTAGTAAGTCGTATCCTCTTATACGAAAAAGGGATTTGTTAGTTAGATGGGTCTCTGAGACTAATAAAACATCAATAAAATTATTTTTAAGAAAGACTTCTATTTTGTTAATATGGTTCAAAATTCCATTCGCGTTCCATTCTGCTATTATAAGATTTAATTGCATAATTTTGTCATTAACATAGACATCATGTTCATTAATATATATGTTAACTCGATTTGTTTTTCAAGCATCGCCTCAATTTTTTGAGGAAAATTATTTGCATTGCTAACATTATCATTTGCACCTCTGACTGCTTGAGCAAAAGTTAATTGACCGTTTCATTTTACTTAGGAATATATCTTTCCTATATATATATCACATATATCGCCGTACAACAAAAATCAAAATTTTTTTCCCACACCTGATTAATTCCAGATACAAGTAAAAATATAGACTTAATGTGCTGATTATTATTCATTAATATTTAAAATTGTAGCATTTTTTTGAAAACAAAATGTATATAAACACTGGCACGACATTTCTAAAATTTTATAAAATTTGAACTGTTGAAGCTAAAAGGACAAAATATATTTAGAAATTCCTCTATGAAGTTTTAAAATTAATATAATTTTAGAATAACTAAAATCTAAAAATGTTGGAAAAAAATTAGCCAATGTGAGATTTAAATGAAGATTTAAAAAGGTACATCGTTAGAATGGTTTGCAAAATGAAATGGAAATAGTTAAAAGATCTTATAATCATTAGTTAAAAGACATATTAAAATAAAACCAATTGAAAGAGAAATTGGGAAAAATCTGTCAGGAAATGTATGTTCGGTGAAAATGTGTGATCCTTTGAAATGTTATGATGTTCGCATTGTAGAAAGTTTAGAAATATTCCAATATTATTAACTTTACTTTTGTTTTGAATTTTCTATGCAATTAAAATTAACTAAATTTTTATGGTGAATGTGGCTGCAAAAAAAAACAAAAAACTAGAGAATTACATTTTTTATAATGCTAACATCATAACCTTTCTAAAAATCATACTTTCTCACTGAAGAAATAGGTAACTGAGAATTTTACAAATATTTTAAAAGATATTAAATTTTTATGAGATATCTTCGCTAATTTCACTTTTAAATGTTTCTATTTTCATATAAGGGTTTCTTTTTATTAAAGATTACATGATTTTTTTAACCACTTTCATACTCTATTACAAAATTTAATAAAATTTTTGAATTTTGCGACTTATTAAAGTTGATTTCATATTATCTTAAAGACAAGATTTTGGACCATCATTGGCAATTACTAAGTATAAATAATTAATTTTTTAAGTTGTGTAAATAATTTTAAAATATGAAAAATATGTGTAAATATTTTTGAAATGAAAAATGCACAATAACTTTTCTTTTAATATTAGAAAAAAATACCGCTACTTTTTCAAGAATTGCCAAAATCTACACTACACATTTCAGGCATTACAACAACAAAACACTTTTTTCTAAATATTTTATACTTAAGATTAAAAAAACTAAATAAAAAATGTGTATAAAATAAAGAAATATTTTGTTTTAAATAAATATTCCCGGAGAAAATACATCAGTTCTACAACTAGTTCCCGAATACATGAAAATATCCTTTACAATGATTTTTGTTCGAAATTTTTACCTTCAGAACTAGTTCTGTAGAAGTGTTCCCTAGCCAGTATCCATTCTATAGAACGGCTCCAGAACTAGTTCTTTAGTCAATTATTTTTGCTTGGAGTTTCCACACTCAGAACTTTTTTCATATAAGCTACTGTGAATGTTTCACGAACCAGTTATTTTATTACTTTTATTACTTTTCATTTAAATTAATAAATTGAAGTTCTTTGTCTATTTTCTTTAATATTTTATACTTTGTTTTTTTAAGTTATTTGGGAACCAGTAATTTGTTCTGAGAACTGATGTAGAAGTAACGCAGAACTAGTTTTAATCCACTAGTTCTCAAAAATATTATTTAAATCAATTTAGAATCACAATACGGATCTAGTTTATGAGTGCTACAATAGGTTGCGATACTAATTTTAAGGATGTTATTAAAGAATCTGAAGTGGTTTTGATTACACCAGTTCTAGAACTAATGACTTAAGTACAAGTTCTGAAATTTTGCAGATGTATGATTTTTATTTTGTTTATTTTTCTATTATTTTAAAACTTTATTATTCGTTGTAATTTTAGGATAAAATTGGTTAATTAATTTCTTTATTAGTTTCAAATTTGTATTTAATAAAATTTGTTTATTACTATAATTGTTCTTTGCGAACTTATACTTTGACTTTAATATAATTTGAAAAAAGACAAAAAATATTGACAATTCTCTGAAAAGTTAATAAAAAAGTATTTTAAAAAAAGAAATAAACATAAAAACTACATTTATGTATATTAAACGTAAACAGTTTCAGACTTTTTAGGACTCTTTGGTGTATTTTTATTCAAAAGAATGTTTTATAATACGAAGAACTAGTAAGTATTCGTTTCGTATGCTTAGTAGAATACATATTTATTGACTGTTTCTATATTATTGCAAATCATATCTAGAACGAAAAAAATGCCAGGTATGGTCAGTTATTTTAAGTGTGGTGCAGGATTTGGAAAAAACAATTCTGTGTGAGTAAAGTATATCATATGTTGTGTTGCCTTTTAGGAAGTTGTAAAATGTGTTGCTAGTATAAAAATATGCATAAAAATACTCGTAAGTAATTGTACTTATTGTCTTTATATATGCGCATTCCATGCTCTTTGCTATATAACCCATGTGAAAAATTAATTCACAATTGTGAAATAAAATTATATGATCTTTATATAATTAAAAAATTACCATATTATATGAAGCTACTAGACATGCCTGCTGCAAGTGAGATTTTACTTTTCTTTCTTAAAAAATTGATTCGTTTAGAAATCCATTATATTCTGGGATTTGGTAATTTTTTTCTTGGAATAGAAAATTCTAAAAAAATGTTATTTCTTTATTAGTTTTTATGAAATTTTCTAAACACAAATATAATAAATTATCAAATAATTATCGAATAACACCGTGTTAAAAATTTGGACTTTTTTCTTGCACTTAAACGAAACCATATACATTTGAAACTATAGTTAAAATTTAAATGCGTATTCAGTTTTCCGTTTTCTAATTGCGCTTCTTCTTTAAAATAAATAAATAAACGTAAAAAGAAACAACAACCAAATGACGTTTGATAGCAAAACACATTTATCTTCGCTTGAGCTCTAGCAATTATGTCATAACGCTGCAATTATATAAATAAATTTGGTCTACACGTAATAAATTCTTATTCTTTATATTCCTCTTCCAGCTAAACAAGAAAAATATTGAGCTAAAGTATTCAGAAATAAACTACTTAGAACTTATTGGTTATCGAATAAAATATAAAAATGTGATTAGAAACTAATTTAACATATTTTGTGCAAAATTGATAAGAAATGATTTTGCATTTTAATATATATCATAAATTGTCGAAAAATTTAATAATTCAAGAAAAATACATAAAATAATAAAAATCATTTAATTCTTTTTTTGCAATTAACATCTCAATTTTATATAAATTGCTTAGACAAATTTGTAAAAGTATTTGAAATTAAAAAAAAGCTAACAAGTGATGAAATCTTAAGTAATTTGGCGGAAAATATATATATATATTTTTTTTATATCAAAACAATATTATCTATAAAAAATTTTCAACGCGAACGGTGCGTGAACTTTTCTAACAATAGCAAAAAATTAATGATATATTCCTTTATGCCAACGATAGGCACAAATGGAGAACGTAAAAATTTGGATGTGTTAGTGTATTTGGTTTGTTTACGACCTTTGTTGGGAATGTGTTTCTTATGTGCAGCATATAAAAAATAATAATCTTTCCATACACTCGACTGTACACATATCCAAGAGTGCACTCTTGGATATATGTTCGCTTAATTATGCGACATGAACCTACCCTGTTGGAAGCTAAAATAAAACTTAATGAGTTTTTGTTTTTTATTCGCTCTTGTTTAGCTTCGTTAACCTTCGTGTTGTGTATGTGAAAATGCCGAAAACACTTGACTCCGTAGTGCTATGGACGGCTGTGCCTGCTTTATACTAACAGCCGATCTACACGTAACAGAATATATAAAAATTTCTCTGTCAGAGAGTGGCAAACTGGCTCTCTGATTGAATTATCTCATGTGTAGATTCTAATATTAGTATTATAAGAAGTATTATGAGACTGTTTTGATGAGATTTCTCTACACAACTATCTTATAAGATGAACTGTCAAAAATACACATATACGAAAGTTTGTGTGTGTGCATGTGTATTTTGGAAGTTGCTAAAAAGAGCAATGTCTTTTGTAAAATTGTTTCATTAAAATAAAACAATTTTACAAAAGACGTTTTTTAATTTTAAAAAACATTTTTATAAAAATTGTGCTGAAAAATTGCCAATTTCTTAAATAAACAGTATATGTTTACTCTGTGACTGATTGAAAAAAATTATATCTAGATATGTAGAGTTTATTAGAATATATGTACCCTTATTTAAGATGGTTACTATCTTCTTCCGGCGTTATCTCACAAATTATACCGGCGTTAATCTCAGTTGTAGACCTGGGCTAAGGAGCTACGCAAACATTTTCATTTGCGTAGCCACGTAAAATATTCATTTCAGTGTACTCAACAATATTGAAAAATTATGTCTATTGGTAGAGCATTCATTCATTTTAAAATAGAGTGAGTAGAGAACATGAAAAAAATCGATTCCGCACATAAAAAGTCACCAATCATCAAAATAATTCATTCAATTAAAAATTGTTTAAATTTGCACCTCTCACTAAAATAGATATATAAATTACTTACTACTAAATTAAGTAAATGATTCAATGAATTAAATTTTAAATGAGAGAAAAATCTTACTTGAATTTTATTTTTACTATTTATTTTACTTTATTTTTGCTTGAATATATTAATTAAATTTTGTTGCAAAATGAAACAGATGTATTAATGGAAAAATATAAAGTACAGTGTTGCCATTTGGTTACATTTGTTACATTTTTTCTAACTTTTTAACGCTATACGTATATACATGTTACGTATATATATATATATATAAATTTTGCCTTAAAAAGGCTAAATTTTTCGTAATAAATTTGTACCTCGTAAACTACTGGTAAGATCGAATTGAAATGTTAATAAAAAATTATCTTGTAGTGACCCTGTAATCACAATAGATAAGCTACATGGTGCAAAGTTGACTACCTCGAGTATGTAAAAGTTCAATAGAATTGTAACTCCTATAAATCAAGTCCGATTTCGAACCTAAGTTATCTCTTACAATTAAAAATTACGCTTAAATTTTTAATTTTTTTTCCTCGACTTTATATCGTTTTTTGGGAATAAGTCCTGAGGTATATGAGGGAATTTTTTAAATATTCTGTATTTTGCAATTTATTCCGAAATAGCAAGTTGAAAAAATTTTTAATTATATCAATTCGTTGCGGAAAATGCTCAAACTCAGCACTGTGAAAGTAGTATGAAAAATTGATATTTTTGTACAAAAATAGTATTAGTCTTTCACTTTTTCTCAAAAGTTTTTTAATAATTTTTTTTCTTTACATATTTAAAAAATAAGGCTTCATAAATGATTAATACAGAAATCTTAAATTGATTTAGATTTGCAACCAGCATTGATCGAATATTGTGAATTTTAGAAAAAAGTTTAATTAAGTTATTTCATCATAATTATTTCTTATAACAAAGAATTATAGTTACTTAACTGCCAAAATTTTATTTGACAGGTTAACTGTTTGTTATTGTATTGGTCTTTACAAAGTTTATTTTGCTGAACACACTCTTTAAAGATCGCCTTAGTTACTATCGTTAAAAACACAAAACTTTAGTTGCACTTTTTATTTTTAGGAAAAGCAAAAAGTGCTAAAAATATTACAAAAATAATTCGAAAAATTAAAGAAAAAATGCTTGTGCTAGATTACTTTTTTGCGTACTAAGCGAGTTTGAAAAGTGCTAGATCGAGCACTAAAAGTGCTAAATTGGCAACACTGGTTAACATAGTCACAAAACATATTTATCATGCTATATACAGTAAAATTTGTGACTTTCTTGTCAATTAGTTTTAAAAAATTAAAATTTAAAATGTTTATAGAAGAATGGCTAATTTGCAAAACGATAGCAAGATGCGATAAAAATCAGCAGCAAATGCGTGTAAGAACTTTACCTATAACTGAATTTTCGCTCCTTGGCCATAAATTGTTTTTCCACAACAAAATTTTTTATATTTCTGTATTTTATATTTTCAATTAAAATATCTTTTTATGATAGTCACAATTGTTATGACTATCCGTGATATAAAAAAAAGAAAGTATTATCACTTTTTTTGTCGCCATATTAGCATTCTGACGTTTATTGGGATTATGTCAAATCGAGCAACCATATTCATTTTAAAAATCCAACTATTTTTTTTATAGATATTTCATTTAAAATTTGTTAAATATAAATATAACACAAAAAGTATAAAATAAAATTTGTTGATACGCAAAGGGAAAAAAGCAAATTCCACTTATGTAATTTAATGCTACCAGAGTCACCAAACGGAAACCTGAGAGGAATTTTGAGGATTAACATTAACATTTCGTTTATGCCTTTAAGTTTGTTTATGCCTTTAAGTTAGTTTAAGGTTGAGTCAACATCCAAATGTCACGTCAGCATGGAAAGAGTGCCCTAGCCCTAGGACAGTATAAACACCTTCAGAATATTTAAAAATTACTAGATACTCGACTGCTATACCAAACACCATGCCAGCTGCATCATCCTCCGCAGTCTCCGGATCACATACCTATTGAGAATATTTGCGATTATTTGGATCGCCAGATTAGAAAAAGGAACATCACCAGTAATGTAACCTTCAAAGAAGCTTTATTAGAAGAATGGGTAAAAATTCCCCCGGAATAGGATTCAGAGAGCTAAAAAGGCTAGGGAGTTCAAACAAAATATTAGTGAAAAAATATTATGACAATTTGTATTTTATTGTTTACTTTACTAGTACTTATAATGCGAAATTTATGGACTTTTTTATTCTTAACTATGAAAAAATTATCATACTTTAACTTGCAAGCATTTTTTATATTATTAATGTTGAATAAACAATTTGATTTTTGTTAATTTAATTGATCAATACCTTTTGTTATTTTTATTACCTTAAGAATATAATACTTTTGACGCTACAGTATATACTCGTATTTCGGGAAATTTTCAACATATATTGAATTTTAAAGTGACATTTTTCAATGTTCAATACTGTTAATAGATAATAACCCTTTAAAAGCAAATGGGTCAATTTTATACATTTAGTTCCCAAAAGGTTAAATCAGAAATTTCTGCAAATAAGTTGTACGGAAGTATTTACTATACTCAAATATCAATGAATTTATGAAAAATATAACAAATTCTTTTAAAACCACGGTAATAATCGAATAAAAGAATGTCTTTGGAATTTAGTCGCCATTTTACATGAATTTATAGTTTTTTTTTTTTTTGTCGAATATATGCTTCTTGTGACTATTTTCTTAACTAACCATTTATTTGCCATAAAAATGAACTTAACCTATTATGGACCGGTGATCCCAAAATAAAACTTTTGTTACTAAAGGATTAAATGGATACGTATATGAATACTATTGAATAAGACCATTCCATTGATGCTCTAAAATCTAAATTATGATGAAATATGTCGGAAATATGCAAACTTTAATTTTATGGGGATAAATTTGCAATATTTTTTTGCCTTCATACAAATCGATGCACTTTAATGTATATATGATTGTACTATAATAAATATAATTCAAAGAGTTTGTGTATTTTTACAACAACGAGTAAAATTTATGACATTACTTGATTATTATTATCTAACAAGTAAGATTAATGTAATGAAGAAAAATATAGATTTCAATTCGTGTGTTTCAATTTTGAATTCATTACGCCAGCATTTTTAAACACTTCATGCCTAGTAATTAAGAGAAGAAGTTCAAAATGAATGTGCATATCTTTTTAAATGCGAACACTTTCAACTTATTATTATTATTATATTATAATATTATATAAATTATGTCACAATTTACATGTCTATCCACAGATTGAAAAATAGTCTTAACACACAAATTGTGACTATAGCCTTAAAATTCCATTTACAAACAAAATTTAATAAATTTTAGTTTCCAAATTAAGACCTGATATTTAGACAGTCATATAATATAAAAAAAAGGTAGTTCCATTTCTCTCTCTCTCTCTCTCAAAAATACTTCGAAGTTTATTGGGATTTTTGAGGTTTTACTTTTGTAAACAATTTAAAAAAATATTTGCCAGAAATATAAAAATAGAAAATAGCTTTTTGGAAATTATATTGTAAGATGTCTAATTTAAAATAACAGATGGAAAATGGCAAAATAAGAGAATCTATGTAAATTACATAGCTTATTTAGGATATATGTAAATTACAAGTTTATTTAGCAAATCAAATATTATAAATCCTTTTTCAAATCTTACAGTATTAAACGCTTTTGCTGATGTTTGCGTCGCAGAAAACTGAGTCGGCCCGAATAATAGAACGAAGCCTATTTAAATGAGTTGTGATCTATTTATTGTTTCACCTAGCCTCCATATAAAAGTCCTTCTTGAATGTGGGTTTATTGTTCATAAATGCCTTAATTATAGGAATATTTTAATATTTTATATAATTATATATCTTTATACTAAATTTCATGAAGGCCGGTCCATAACTGACCATAGCTCCCATATAAACCCTTCTTCCAAAATCACAACGTGCATAAATCCCATATAAATTAAGACAATATATGACATTATCTAGTTTTATATAAGCAGAAAGTCGTTATTTTCAGGACATTGCCTGACGTGAAACTGTGGACGCGGCCTCGAGCTCCTTTCGGACGCGATGAGGATTGTTCAATTCCAAAAGCGTCGAGTATCTAGTAATTTTTAAATGTTCTGGTCTGAAGGTGTTTATACTGGCCTAGGGCTAGGGTACCCTTTCCATGCTGACTCCCTATGGAAGGCCAAATAAATTTATCAGCTACTCATAATTGATTCTATCCACATAACGTGATATCTGGACCTTAAACTAACTTAAAGGCACAAACGAATTTGGCCGTGTTTTGCGAAATGTTAATGTTAATTGCTCTTGTCTTGTTGCATGATCCAACGTACAGATAAAAATAAATTTGACAATGCTTGGAGGAACATTTTTCTATAAAATCTCACATAGTCTTGCGCACATTCTGCCACTTCCTGCTTTCTGGTCCTTGGAAATTTGCACTGCACTAGAACCAGGATTTTTTTTCAACTTTTTTCTCTTCTCTCTCATTTAAAATTCTTGGCCGTCCAGTTCGTTTAAAATTTTCTACTCTTTTAAAGTTTTGAAATTTATCTACAACATTTTTACTGATGGTGATGTCTTTCAAAAATTTTTTAGATTTTTCGAAAAGAGGTGCTTTTATCTCTTAAGTCTAATATAATTTTTCGAGTTTCTAGTGAGATTTCAGTTCTCACTCTTGAAGCACTTGTTTAAATGATAGTGTAACCCCAAATTCTAAATACTAACTAACTTCAATAATACTTAAATTGTCTACACTAAGAAAAACTCATTAAAAAATTAACGGTAAATTTAACAGTTTTAGTATAAAACAAGCTGAGAAAAAAATTTTATACACAATTATAGTGCGAAAATGTCGTTTTTTGGTCTTTGGCTACAAAAATATTACCGAATTGTTCAAAACGTTTTAGTGTATATTAACAAGTAATAAATGAATCTTCTAAAAACTTTTATAAAAATTATTCTGTTTCTAACATTTAAATTTTAATAATAAAAATATATGTATGAAAGATGTTGACTCATTTTTGATGCTTATAGTACAATTACATGTTTAAATAATAAAAATATGACAAAAGAATTTAATAAAATCATGATATTTCGCGAATGAAAAAGGGATGTAAAAATTATTTAAATGCATATTCCAAGTGTTAATATGTTTTGACAATATTTTAAAGTTTATTTTCTTATAACAAAAATGTTTATAATGCTATTGAAAGAAATTCTTATTTTTAAAGGTGTTTTAGAAATTGTAATTTCCAGAGGGGTTCATTTGTAATTTTCGTAAGGCACTTTAAAGTACATATTTTTTTTATAAATTTACATATTTTGTAGAAAAAACTTCTTTTACTGTTCAGTTAATATTTTCATAGCATAATCTTTTTAAGAGAAATGTAATTTACATTTTGTTATTATAAAATATTAAATTCGTCATCAATCATTTTAAAGCTTTTCCTTTTATACTAAAATACATGGGACATCAACAAAAAATGCGGCAAAATCTAAAAAACAAAAATCTACATATAAGAAAGTCGAATATCGAAAAAACAACTTAACTCAGTGAAATCCTGAGTGAAACTTGGGAATAATTGATTAATGTGCAAATGACTCAAAGGATTAATAAGAAGTATAAACTAAAAAAAAAGAATTTGTTAAAAAAGATTCATTTTGATTTCTTAATTCTATTATACGCTTCAGCTGTTTGTGTCAGAAACAAAATTTCAAGAAAATATAAGTCTTTAAAAATAAATACAAAATTTTTTAATACATTCAAACCACATACATATATATATTTGTTTGTGCTACAAATAAATTCGATCGCTACATGGAAGATTATAAAAAAAATCAATTTCGATAACAAAAAGTTTATGTTTTTTTCAATACATAATTTCCAAAAATAAACACACTACAATAACATTTAACTACGAATAAGTTCAGATTACGCAAATATTTGACACGAAATATTTCATTGCTTTCCCGCAATTTTTGTGAATAAATACATAGTTGATTTATTGTTCACATTACGCTCATTTAATTAACGTTTTTTGTTTGATGAAACAGCTATCAAATATCGTAAAATACGAGCAGGAGAGAAATATTTTAAGCTCGTTCGGAATAGATGCAGCTACCATAAATTTATTTGACATCAATTAATAAATGAATCAGTACGAAAATATTATTTTTTCTTTTGTTTTAATAAATTCAGAACAATTTTCTGAGAGAATTTCGGAATATGTAGATGTCAAGGTAAAGTTTGTAGCTTTTTATTTAATGCAAAGCGAAAATGCTATTTATTTTAAATACATAAATAAAGGAAATATGAATTATTATCAAACGATTAATTGTAAGATTTAATATGCACATAAAAATTACTTTAAAAAATATATACAATATATATATATATATATATATATATATATATATATATATTATAAGTAATTTATGTTTATATGCCGCTTATACAAAACAAAAAACTAGTTAGTTTTTGAGAAACTAATTTTTAAAAACCATATCGTTTACACACAACTATTAAGATTTTCTTGACATAGAGAAACTTAAAAATTTAATTAAAAATATCAAATATTTTTTATTGCGAAAAAGTTTTTAGCAATATTAAAAAAAATTGCTTCTTAAGTATCATCAAAATTATATAACATTTCTCTTAAAAAGGGAGAAATGCATTTGGAGTTACGTATATATAAAAGTTGTTATATATTTCCTATTTATGACTTTAAATAACAGAAGCGTCATGGTCTATTTTGGGAATTAGATGTTCAATTATGTACGGAAGAATTTTTCATAGAATCATTTTGCATAGAATCATTAGTCAAGTTTTTCTTTATTGTGTACCAAACGGTCCAATTTGCCATTGGAAGTTTTTTGGAGTATCTAAAGTGTATGCTTAATTTTGGAAGAATTTTGTTGCGAAGTGTGGAAGAAGAGATACAAGAATGTTTTTGGGGATTTAAATAGATGGGATCTCCTCAGTGTTTTGAAGTTTTGGGTATATTGTTTATTTCTGTTATACCGCTTGAAAACAGTTTTCCAGATGGATGTCGCATCGAAGTTAATCCTCCTGTAGAAGAAGCCACAGACTATTATAACTACAACGGGTGGTATTCTACAGTTCTTTTAGCTTTAGTGGATTATAGGTATTTCTGTTATTATATGCATTTTAGATTTATCCTAATTTTGGAACTGTTAAACCACATACCGCCATTGGCGAAGGATATTATATAATTGGGTTTGACCAATTGTGACTTTTTTTATATTTTTCCAACCGGTATATAACAACAAGTTAATTTTTTATATTAAGGTACAGATTTATATATATAAATGTTGGGTTGCCAGAACGCAGAAATGACTCTGAAATATTTGAGAGATCGACCCTTAAAAAGAAGTTGCTTCAAAAAAATTCCCGTCGTAATATTTGGAGATTCAGCATTTAGACTATCAGAGTCACCATTTCATGTGTCGGCAAGTCTGCGAGAAAAAAGTTCAACTATGCATTATAAAATTGTCCCCGGGTTGTTGAAAATGCTTTTGGACATCTAAAAGTACGATTTTGAAGAATTGGGAAAGATTTAGATAACCCGGTAAAAAAATTTAAATATATTTATTAAATGTTGCTGATAAATGAAAGGTGGATTCAAATACGAAATATGTTTGAAATAAATCACAGCCAATCACAGTCTAACACTCAAGTATATCTTTACGTTGCCAACAGACGAGGTGAAGAAATAAGGACTGCAATTTCAAATCTTATTAACGAAATTTAAAATATTTACAAATAATTTGTTACAATTCATAAGTATGTATATTAGCGTTGTCCCAAAGGTATCGATGTTACCATCTTAGTATAATCCTATAGCAGTTTTACTGAAACTTTCTCCGTTTTTTATTTTTTTCTTTATTTATTTAAACTTGTTCCAAAAAACCTAAACTATATACAACAATGTAAATAGTTTCAACCAGTTGTTTAAGAAATGTTAATAAATTCTGCAATAAAAATTTTGAAAACCATATTATTTTTACAAAAATTATTTAATTATTTATTTTATTTCTTTATTTTCACCATAAAAACATTTTTTTTTAAATTTATTTATTAAATGCATTTATTGCTTTTATTAATTTTATTTGCAATTTATTATTATTATTATTATTATTATTATTATTATTATTATTATTCTTATTATTATTATTTGATATATCTCTCAATATTTCATTTCAGTCTTTTTCAATTTCTATTATCTCAGTCTGTAGTCTAATCATGTTTTCATCCATTTCTCTGTGTCTAGTAATATTCCATTTTATGATTCGGTTTGATTTATTAATTTCTGTTAAAATCACATTTTTTTCAGTTGATTTTTGACGAAAACTAGCAGTTGAACGAAGAAGAGCAAATATTAATTTCTATATGGAAAGAACGAATTCACCAATTCCTTGGATCTCGTAAGAAATAAAATAAATATATAAAAAGATTTCCAGAGATCTTCTGGACAGGGGTTTTCGATATAACGAGGAAAAAATAAAATACAAAATTCACAAGCTTTCAAACAAATACAGGTAAGTTAGTACTTCATGAACGTTAATATAAACGTGTAGTATATAGTAAATTTATGTAAAATCAGAATGGCCCGATTTTAATCGTATCAGTAATATTCTTGAGACACTTAAATAAAAAATGATAAAAGAAGTAATGGAAGAAAGTTGTGGTAAGTTCTTTACATACTTATGCACTTATACATGTAGTATAATATTGCATATTAATACACAGTGAATGTTCGTTTAAAGTTCCAACAATTTTTTTTGCAGAACCTCCTCAAGTTGAAGATATTGAATTTGAGGTTTTTGATGTATTCGAAAATGAATTAAGTCAAGAACCAACTGAAAAAAATGAGATTTTAACAGAAATTAATAAATCAAACCGAATCATAAAATGGAATATTACTAGACACAGAGAAATGGATGAAAACATGATTAGACTACAGACTGAGATAATAGAAATTGAAAAAGACTGAAATGAAATATTGAGAGATATATCAAATAATAATAATAAAAATAATAATAATAATAATAATAATAATAATAATAATAATAATAATAATAATAATAAATTGCAAATAGAATTAATAAAAGCAGTAAATGCATTTAATAAATAAATTTAAAAAAATGTTTTTATGATGATCAGATGTTATCTTGTATGAATCGTAAAAATATTTCGTGTTCACATTACGCAAAGCAAATATTTACAAAAATCGTCAAAAATTAGCGTCACGTGAAGTTAGCTTTAGACATATAGTTTGGTCGTAAACATAACAAATATACATTAAACACTTGCACAGTTGCACTCAAATTACACCAATTTCTTTGTCTGCCAATTTGACTGCGTATTGTATAATTATTTTTGTGTTTTTGTTATTAGTTGGTATTGTCATTCTCTTTAGTAGATTAGGTGTGAATAAATAAAGAGCGAATAAGAGTAACATATTTGTTTTACTATTATTCTCTGAAACAGCTAAAGTGGATATAAAAGCTTATACTATTAGTACTTGTTTAATGTTGATAAAACTTATCATTACGTATTATGAAAATGCACAAGTTAAAACGATTAATTTATTAAATTAATTCAATACTAAAAATTTATTTTTATGTAGTAACATTTTCTTATTGATTTAAATTATTGATTAAAAAAATAAAATAATCCACACATGCTTTTTGGCCTCCTGATTTGGTTTAATAAGTGTATTTTCTTTTTCATTTTTTAACAATGCACAGCACTTATATTTATTTAAATTTCACAGCGAATTTTGATTATAGTTATATACATTTTTAAAAATTTTGCAAGCAATAAAATTCATTAATTCACTATCATTTTCATTATCAAAAAATTCACTTATTCACACACTACACAATAAAAACTAATATGTTTACTTGTATTACCAAAAGGTACTCTAGTACAGTACAGGTACCAGTAGTACATCAGCTACTCGAAACAAAAAAAAAAAAAAAAAATCAAATATATTTCTCACTCAATACCAAACCAGAAATAACTGTAACAGTTTTATGAGTACAATGAGTGTGTAAAAACAAAATCATACCACATCAGTTATACTCATTTTCTCATTTATACCATTACACAGTGGGGCAGAATAGAAATTTTTTGGAAATAAATCTGTAACTTCTGATCGGCTGGTTGGATTTTCATGAAATTTGGTACAGCCGTAGCGGAGGAGCGTACAATATTAAGTTTGGAAGGGGGCACAACAAACCCCTCAGGGGCGGAGCTAAGGGGGCTCAAAGTTAGGTACCTCTGACATAAAAAATTTTTAATCGCATGCCAAATTTTTGTTTCTTTCCGATTTCAAATATACATTGTTATAGGCCCTGATAATACCTATAAAAAACATGCTTACGTGTCCTATTTATATCTTATAGTTTTTAAGCTATTTGCGTTTGAATTTTTAAGCACCATAATTTTGTATGTTCTTGGTCCAGTTTTTTTTCATATATATCCTAGTATTTCCGACCGATTTTATTAGTTTTTTTCCTATCTAGTTAAAGAACAAAATTATCTATTAAATAAAAAAAATTGAAGTCGATATCTTTACCGAGTCCAAAAATAAACGATTTTGAATTTCAAAATTCCAAAAAAGACGACTTTTTGTGTTTTTTAGCCGAAAAAGTATATACACTCTTTTCTTGACTTTAGACCATTTTTTCTCAAATCCCAAAGCACGAATCGACAAGCGGAATATATTTTAAGAATCCTCAATATTTTGTTAAAAGTTTTAAATCAAAATCTACGGGCCTTCGAAAAAATGTGGATTATATAGCCATAAATGTAAAAAATCCCATTTTTGGGAATTTTGATTAGTTTTTTTGGGAATTCAAGAAAACCCTACCTCTGATTGAAATTTCGTTAACGTGCTTTCGTGCTTTGGGATTTGAGAATGTGGTCTAAAATCAAAACTTTTATATAAAGTGGGTCGAATTCGGGAGGGTATGTACCATGACCAATTGTGTTATTGAACTTGTTTTTTTATCTTAGAGTCATCTCTGTGAAGTTGTCTTTCAGAAAAGTGCAAAATTATTATATGTTGCTAAAGAAAATTTTATTTTAGATAAAAAGAGTGCAAAATACTTTTTCGGCTAAAAAAACACAAAAAGTTGTCGTTTTTGCAATTTCAAATTCAAAATCGTTTATTTTTGGACTCGGTACAGATTTTTTTCATTCAATAGATGATTTTGTTCTTTAACTAGATGGGAAAAAAACTAATAAAATCGGTCGGAAATACTAGGATATATATGAAAAAAACTGGACCAAGAACATAAACATTATTGTGCTTAAAAATTCAAACGCAAAAAAACTTGAAAACTATAAGAGATAAATAAGACATGTAAGCATGTTTTTTATAGGTCTTATCAGGGCCTACAACAATATATAAAAATATTTGAAATCGGAAGAGAAACAAAAATTTGGCAAGCGATTCAAAATTTTTTATGTCAGAGGTACCTAACTTTGAGCCCCCTTAGCTCCGCCCCTGAGGGGTTTGTTGTGCCCCCTTCCAAACTTAACATTGTACGCTCCTCTGCTACATCTGTACCAAATTTCATGAAAATCCAACCAGCCGATCAGAAGTTACAGATTTATTTCCAAAAAATTTCGATTCTGCGCCACTGTGCGGTGTATTGAGCTCTTATTCAATTAAATATATCGGACGTTTGCCTAATATGTAAAATCTAGCCTGGTTATTATGGCCGAAAATTGAGTACTGTATTGAAAGATGCAACAAGGTGTTGGCGGGACCCTTAATTTTATTCCGTATTATTGCCACTGTCTGATAGTGTTTTGAACTTCCGTCGTATTTCTCGAAAACTTTATAGGCAGTTTGAACGGCCTGTCTCCATGAGACATAATTTTCTATATTGCCCTCACTACAAATTATTTAGGGATTTTTATTTTTTTTTTTTTTTTGCTTCTTCATATGTTTTTACCTCTACATTTGATGCTATTTTTTTCGTTAGTTCTTCGATTTTTTGTCAAATTCAATTTTTTGTGCTTGAGTCATAACGCGCACTGCATTTTCTAAAAGCCTGGTTATTTTCTCCTCATTCATACTTTTTCTCTTATACACACCGATGGTAAGACTTTTTTTCGTAAACAAATTTTTCGAGATTTGCGGTAATTTCTCTTTATAATTGTTGCAATTGTTGTCTTCAAGGATGGTAATGATAATGTTTTCCAAATAAAATTTATAAATACTTCCTTTATTTAAAGTTTTAAAATAAAAAGAAAAACGAAAATTATATTTCTTGTTGCTGGTGACAGTGTAGTTCTTAAGCATTGGACGCCAAATAATTAAGATAAACTTCTCATTCTTAGTTCCGTAAGTAAAACAAAAACTTTATTTTATTCTTTATTCAGCTTGGTTGTTACAAAAATGCAATATAAACAAAATAAATATAATGAACAAAATTAATATTCTCAATTCCTAATATTATTCTTATTTCACTTTGCAAGATAAGCAATTGTGGACTAAACAAAATCAATATTAAAGTTAATAAAAAGAATAATCAATAAGTCGTGAAAACAGCAGAAGGTAGTTTTTAGAATAAATCATATAAATTAAATTATAAACTTGCTGAACTATGAGCGTATATTAACTCATAAATGTAGAAAATATTTCAAGTTCCTTATTTTCAGAAATTATCAGATTTTTTCTTCAATAAGATTTTTAAATGAATATCCAAGGCTGAGAAAGTAGAAAATCATCTAGATTCTCGACATTTTGCGCAGTAATAAAATAGCCAAAAAAATGTACAAAGTCGTCTACACAAAATTAAAAATATCTTTAAAAGTATTTGTGGTACAAGATTTATTGAGATGTCATATTATAGGTATTACAATGAGCTTTAATATGACGGACTTTTTCCCTAAAATCAAAATGGCACATATGTCGTGGTTTGGTTGGTTTGGTTTTCTATTCCCTTGGTAAGTTGTATTTGCAATCTGGAACTCGCAATGGTTTATGAGTTATTACAAAAAAAGTCACAACAAATACGAAATATTTATTTAAATTTGTATTGTTTCGTTTATAATCAAACAGAAAAATCGACAATTGCTTCAACAAATCATCCAAATTTAACGAAATTTGGCAAGAATATTAATATTAACACTAATTTCCGTGATCGTTCGCGATTTCAAATACTTCTAAAATAAGATAAATTGCTTTTATAAAAATGATAATATCAACATTTCCATGAAAGAATGCTCAAAAAAGGGAATTTTTTACCTGGTGTCTTTCAATTTCCATAAAAATTTTTATACACAAACTCCTTTAAACCATTTATCGAAAGTATGGAGACTTTACATGAAAATTTTAAATTTTTGGGACGCGCAAATCTACTATGTACAGTACAGGCTCGATTTTCGCGACTAATTTAAAATCAAACCGGTCGCGAAAACTGAATTTTCGCGATAATAGAACACTAAATTTTATTGAAAATTTTTTATGTAATTTTTAAAATTAAAATTGTTTTTATTGATATATTTACATTTTTAAAAACATTTTTAAAGAAATTAGATATTTTGAGTTGTTTTTTTGGCAAATTCTTTTTTAAAATAACAGCTGAATCACGTAGTTCATATAGTGATATTTTCGACTTGTCATTTTGCAAAGTCCATTTTATGCATTTGTTTATCGATGTTATACAATCGTCCATTTTAATTTTGTTTTCTTCATGACCACTATGGTGTAAATCCTCCGATTTCGTATCTGATAATTCCATTTGCTCCTCATTACTTTCCATATGAAATTCTTCTGGAATCCAGTTGTTTATGAATTCGTGAAAAGATGTTCCGTACTAATTAGAGTGTACAAATAGTTTTATATATAATATTTTACTTTTCTTCTTACAAACCTGCTTGTTTGTTCGGAGCTCCATTTTTTACTGGGAACTTACTTAGTTAATTTAAATTTAACCTTAAACTATATTTATAAAAAATAGCTAAAAATTAGACTTTCCATTCAAATATTAATATTTAGTACATATTTTTTGAACTAAAGTTTTATTTTTAAACCGAGTTTTTTGTGTCTTAAAAAACCGGTCTACTCTACATTCGAAAAATGACACAGACAGTACTTAATCCGAAAAAAACCGGTTGTAATCAATGCAAAGGAGTGTTAAATAGATAAGAAAAGCATTTTTTTCGTATCATGGAAAATTCGTGTTAAAGAATAAATGTGCGTGAAAATATAATAAAAATATTGTGTACTAGTGAAAGAATGCGTCGCGAGTGTAATTTCTTAAATTTTAAAGGAAGGTTTTATTTATTTTGTGTTATTTTTCTCTCTCACAAGTGTGTTGAATTTAAACGAAATTTGTATGTGAGATGAAATAAATGTTGTTGTTGTACGAAAGGGACCTCCTCTCCAATCTTTGCCTACTTTGATAGAAACATTGAGTACAAAAATTGACAATAAAAAGGAAAATAAAAATAAAATTATAATTTTATTAAATTTCTTAAAAAAAAATAAAATAAAAATGTTTCATGTTTTATGAAAATCATTCGGACGAGCGGAAAACTCTTCTGAAGGTAGAGTTAAACCTCGCGCAATAAATTTTGTGGTATATTTTAACTTTTTGTATTAGAGAATAACTTTTACAATTTAATTTGCTTTTGTATTAATTTTTAGAGAATTCAGAAGGGCTGTTGAAGTTTGGTCTGGTTATGCTGGTCCCGTTATGCTGATGTTTGTAATTTTAAAAAATAAAGTATACAAAGTGATGATAGTATTGTTGGCTGGAAGGTGTTCTGGATGTCTTTCTAAATTACAAATAATTATGAAGTTTGGAGTTCATATATGTCCTAAATTCATAACTATTTTAATAAAATTCTCAAAAATATCTTTCGTATAATAATAAATCTATTTGTCAATTTTTATGATCGGTCCATAATAAACCGCCAGTTCCATTAAGTCCTGCTTCCAATATAAAAGCATATAAATATTAGTTTAATGATAATGTTCGACACTTATAGTAGGGAGCACAGTATCAAATTTTATTATGATAATTCCAAAATCAATCTAGTAACAGCAATAATCACATTAATTCACATATAGTTAAAAAATTACTTCAGGCAATTTTGAATCAACCATTTTGAAATTTGGCTCTCACACAATGTTTTTTTTTTTTTTTTTTTTTGGTACAGAACATCTGGAGTGCAAATGTACAGCTTCTAAACACTGTTTTGAAAATAGAAAAATGTAACATATTTGTAAATAAATTATTAACAAAAAAAATTTTTTTTCGCTACCGACGGTAAGAAAATAAAACGTGACTTTTCAATAGACTAATATTGACAGAGTTTTGAGCCAAATAACGTAATAAACTGTCATTATCGCAGACAAAATCTTAAACAGTCGCTATGTAATATATATATATATATATATATATATATATATATATATATATATATATATATTGTTATATATATATATAGTTATCTTAAAACTGCCATCTGTACCTTAACCAAAAATGTTGTCAATTGATAACGGACAAACGGACAAACGAACGAACTCTACCTTAAGAACAAAAAATCCTGATATTGAAGAATTCACTCTTTTTACATGATTGTGCCCAAATTAATAAAACAAAATATAAAGTAAGTAATTTTTATCATTTCCTAAGTTAAGCGATATTTTTTATTCCATTGAAACCGCTGTGAGCCAAAGTGATTTCCGAGATTTTGGTAAATGGATGTTATATAAAATAATGGTCCGATCCATATGAAATTCGGTATTATAAAACTTATTTTAGTCAAATATTATCCCGATTCTTACGTTTATGTGGGATTTATGGACCGATCTTCAATAAATTTGGCGCTCAGATTCGTGCTTATATAAAACTTATTTATATCGAGATGTTAGTATCAAGTTAATATTCGACATAAATAAGTTCTATATAAGTCAAAGCCACATAGCTCCCTTTTAAGGCCAACCGTAAATCACCGTAAAGCGCATGAATTCCATATAAATGTTAGTATCAGCATAATATAATACATAGGTATGTTTTATAGAAATACAAAGGGCAGAAGAAAGGCAACATTTATGTCAGTTAAGAAAGTGCTATTTAACTAACATCGGAATTCATACATACCTTGAAAGATACGAGTGTATACAAGAGTGGTTAAAGTAAGGAGTCTAATAATTTTGACACAACGTTTATAACACATTTATTGATCTGCAAAACTAAAAACTATCAAATAAAAACTTTTATTTTAGAATATAATAAATACATATTTTGTGAAAAGAAATATGTGTTTAGTAATTAGTATCTCGAAGATTAAAAAAAAATTTACATAATATAGTTTTGGAATTTTTAAGTTTAGGAAACTTTAAATTGAATTTTATCAATTATTTGCACTATAACAAATAATTGAAAATTAAATAGTTTTTATATTTTCTAACAATTATTTTTAAAATTACTCTAATAAATATACTTAAAAAATTGTAGCACATGTTTTAGTGTTGCATAAATTTGTTCCGGCAAAGTCAAATACAACATTCTGGGAAATTTTTTTTTCAACAGATGATGTCAGTATACAGTTGTGGATTTAGATTTACATATAGGGTGATCGATTATATGCCTTTTTCGGGAAACCGGTTTTCGAATAGTTGGTATTTTGAAAAAAACGAATGAATTATTTGAAAAAACGTTTAACCGATTTTTTTTTCAGAAGTTAAAATTTCTATCAAAAGCCTATATTTCTTTAAAAAAATTAATAAATCGTATAATTTTCAAGCTATAGAGGTTTTTTCAAAAACGAGTAGCTTTCTTAGAAAACACAAATAAATTGATTTGTTTTTTTTTTTTCATATAGTTCAAAGCCAAAAATATCTCGATTCCAGTTGTTCAATTATTTAATACACAAAAAGAATGCTAAATTTTTAGTACAAAGAAATTTGTTGGAAAAAGAAAGAAATTAAAATTTATGAATAAAATGTATATTTATTTGTTCATAAATTTGTTTAAGTTTTTTTTTTTTAATTTGCTTTTTATTTAAAGCAAAAATTTGTGAAAATATTTTTGCAAGTGAAAAACAGGCCAAAAGGAAAAGCACAATGGAATGATATATGAACAGTGATATTAATATTGTGTTTTTTGAAAAACAAGTCTAAAACTAATGTGTCTAAACATAATATTAGCATTTATTATTTATAATTATATTGGAAAAAACTATTAACTAAGACAAGAAAATAATCATCAAAAATTTTTTTATATAGTTTAAACAGACGTTTTATATAGTTTAAACAGACACTATGGCTTAATATGGAAAACCCGTGTCTCATATATTTCAAATCGATAGACCCCTTTCAAATACAACTTAAAAAATTAAGTAAGTTATTATAAAAAATATTGAGCTAAAAGAACTTACAGAATTAAATTCAACTGAACCCTAAACTACATATATTTATAAAACACATAACATGAAATTAGACTTTATAAATATTTATCAGTTAAAAAAATAATTTTTAAATTTGTTGGTACCTCTTTTTTGTAATAAAAAGTTATTTTTAAATACAAAAAACCGATCTTCGAAAAAACCGACTTTCGAAAAATGGTCATTTTGAAAAAACCAACGGTACTTCAACCGAAAAGACCGGTTTTAAAGTCGATCACCCTATTTACATGATTATACTTTTTATATAAATATATTTTTATTACATACGTATAGATTCTGTACGTTATTTTTATTTTTCTAGTTATTGGTATCTACAAATATTGAAGAATGAAATGTAGTATTTTATAATTAAAACACGTTCGGCGTGTATGTGTCATAAAACGTTGCTAACAGCATCAATCACGATTACAATCTCTCTCTTTTTTTCTCGTATTATCCTTCTTATCCTTAACACCATTCTTATTCCGTTTTAAATGTTTCCTGTTTTCATTTTTATTTTTTTACGTTCCTAAAGTTGCAATTGATTTGTGGATTTTAATGTTTTAACATAAAAAAATATTTATTGTATTATTTTTACTGCAATAAACACTTGAAAACATATATAAACATGAAAATTTTATGAGTTAGTAAAATTCTATTTACATGAATATATTTTAAAGTGCGTAGGTCTTTATACGTCACTTGTCAAGATGTCTAATTTCACAGGGTATGCCTAAACCACTCATGCATGTAACTTCAAGAAATTTGTTAAAACCTAGAAGGTAACTACTTGCGAATATAATTTCTATTAAATAAAATCATGCAGTAAAACAAGCGATATAATAAATACAAAGAAAAAAAAAATCATAAATAACATTTTCTTAAATAAAATTAAAAATAATTCTGTTTTAAATCTTTATTTATTTGTTATAGCGCACTGTTAATAATGCTTTGTCTAAAATATGTATGTACATTTGACTGCTCCAAAAAACCCGACTTTCGAATTTCAATAATAACTCGCCCCAGGAATGTTCCTTAGAATGCAAAATCACAGTGTGTAAAATATTAAACTAATCGGACATCTTTAACACGTGCTAAAAATATGTAAAGCAATCATAATTTAGACATAGTTATCTCATGATGTACGAGAACTATCGCTTATGGACCGAATTTTTTCCAAAAATATTTTTTTTTTTTCATAATAAGCTAATTGAATAATCTTCCTACATCGAAATCGCAACACTAGAAACAGTTTTTTTTCGATTTTGATATAGGAGAACCACTCAAACGATGCGTATCAAGGCTGTCAATTGAATTTTTTTTATTGTACTAGATAACTGTTAAAATTGTACTCTCTTTGCCACAATTGTACCAAGATTGAAAATTGTTATAAAAATTATCACTTGAAGTTAAGAAATGCCGTAGAACTCCCGAAATAAACTTAAAACTTTCAAATTACTTTCATTGACATAAAGAAAATAGTAGCTGTGTTTTGTTGGCAATTTCATGCAAAATTTAAATTTATATGCGTTAGGAGTTAACGGTTAATTTTAACGTCGATAAAAGTGCTCCCAATTTATGAATGAAAACACAATTATAAATATAATAATGAAAAGGAATGAAAAAATATAAAAATAAAATTAAATTCAAATAAAAAATTTGTTAATTTTTAATTTTATATATAAAAACGTGTAAGTTTAGTGGTACAATCTATAAATAAATAAAATGTTTTTTTTTTTTTTTTTTTTTTTGCTAACAGTCAACGTTAATACTCAGCGGGAGCAAGAAAACACAGCTAGTATTATTTAACCTTTAATCTTTTGATGAATATTAATGGTATTCACACAAATTTTGGTAACAATTTATAATTCCTTCCAATTAATGCTTTTTATTTCTTCTTTAATGCTATCATAAATATCCCTCTTAATCTCTTCATAGTTTTTATTAAGCAATTAGTATTACTAATACAAATTATTGATGACAATATGTCTCCCATTATTAAAGAATCTACGGGACCCTGATACGAGAATTTTATTTTAAAATAAAAAGCTGAGACTGAATATCAAGTATAATCATAATTCTTTGTCTAAACTATTTTGAAATTTTTTAAACATTTTTGCACTTAAAGTTGAAACTTGGTTTCTAAATAGGATAACTTTGTATATCAACTTTATAAAAATTAGAGATTATAAACAAATTTAAATTGTACCAAATTGTTAATTGATGTACCATTGTATTTTTCAGTTTCTAATTGTACAAAAAAAGTAAAATTATATCAATATCCCTGAAGCATATAGATTGGGGAATCTATCCCAGGTTATCCCGTTGCGAAATTCTCGTGAATTTACATTTTTTATTTCCCGCATTCCACAGTGCGGCAGAATCAAAATTTTTTGGAAATAAATCTGTAACTTCTGATCGGCTGGTTGGATTTTCATGAAATTTGGTACAGGAGTAGCAGACGAGTGTATAATGTTAAGTTTGGAAGGGAGTGGGCACAACAATCCTCTCAGGGGCGAAGCTAAGGGGGCTCAAAGTTAGGTACCTCTGACATAAACATTTTTTAATCACTTGCCAAATTTTTGTTATGTATCGCTTAGGAGGATTATTATTGTTAAGGAAGTACTTATAGTCAAGATGATGAGCCTGTAAAGGAAATAGTTTCATACGATATTCTATAATCAAATGAGCCAACTCAGATGGTAAATATATCTCTCTTTTTTATTAATTTACCTTTTAAATGAAAGAATGAAATATTTATGCTCAATAGTGATGTCGTTTTCAACACATGAAGACAGTAAGGCGTTGAAAAGAATTACATTACGGTTTTGGTAAAAGCAGCCGTCTGAATATATAATTATGTGATTAATATTTGGGGTCTTTATAATGACGTTTTGTATGTAGTAAAAGTGGATGAAGCAAAAGTACCATCTGTTTTATCCCACATGTAGTTATCCGAATCATGTATTGTAACGTTATAAATTGTAAAATTGTGCACTTGTAGTAATGTTTTATGCATGCAAATGTCAAACATATTTTTTTTTTTTTGACATAAATATAGCACAATTTTCTTTTTTTAATACCATCATAAAATTTGGAAAAGATACCGGGTGCCTCCATTTTCTTTACTATTGTCGCAATCTTCGCATATACAGAAAAAAATATTCTAATATTTTTTTAATAAAATAATTAACTTTTTATTAAAGTTTAATTATATTCTTAATTAATATAATTAACTTTTTAATTGGTTTACAATTTTTTGACGAACATCGACAGCTGTTAAAATATATATGAGTATATGAAAAAGAAAAACTTATATATCAAAAATATTGAAATAAAATAATTTTAAATCAGTTGCCAACCATTTTCAAATGTTTGAGCTCATTAACACGATATTTGCATGTCTTTAATAATAACTATTTGCTATATACCAATTTCAAATATTTGATGAGATTAATTATTAAATATTAGTTCATATTAGTTAGATATTCTCATACTTTTAAAATTTTATAGCAAATATTTTGCTATATTTAGCACCTTATATCAACGAAAGATTGACGTTATTCTAAACATGGTAATTTCAAGAGTTTAATGCATATAATGAAACTAGAACGTTATTTGAGAGGAAGGTTAATGTTGCATGAATTGGGTTTTTGACTATTGAATTAGATTTTTTTCTCTCAGATATCTATGTATTCGTATATCGTATTCGTATTTAACAAATTTACTTACAAGTTGTTTCACATGAAATTTTAAACCAACTTTGTTTTTGTCATGTTAAAACATATACTTTATATATACTTTATATATACTTTAGTTTTATTATGGAAAATATTTGTTGAAAATAAATTATTTTTATATTCAATTTATATTTTTAGAAATAAAATAGTTTCAAATCATTTTGTAATCTTTGTAATACAAATTTTAAGTTACTTGAAATTAATTTGGAATAAAATCGTTTAAATATTCTTTCATTTTGTCAAGTCAAATTAGAAAAAAATTCTACGGAAGTATTCGAGTATACATTTATAAAATTTAAATGAAATTACAAAGTCTTCAACTAATTTTAAAATAAAATTTAGTTTTTTAGCTTAAAAACAATTACTCTTTACTTTATTTCCTATTTTAAAAATGAAATAAAATTTGTCTTAAAACATTTAATTTTTTATTCATAGAAAATTTTTGAATATTTTTATTCAACACAAACTTGTTCAAATAATTTTAAGTTTGTTTGGAAAAAGAAAAATAAGTAATATTCTTTTTACTACTGCAAATATTTAATACGCTTATATGAGTTTATTTCGATGACTACTGGTCGCGATATTTACCCAACTCTGGTCATTGATTCTCCTGTACAGATTTTTTAAACAGTCGGAGAAACCACAATGAACATTATTCGCAGAAAACACTTCTGAAATAATCCCTACTCTGTTCCTTTTAACTTAAATAATTGAAAAAATTATATGATTTTTTTTATTCAAACCTCCTGTGGCTAATTTTTTTTTTGAATAAAAATATCAAAATATTTATTTGAATTTTTTCTATTTGAATATAAGTAAATAAAAATTCTAAAAAAAACGAACTTGTTTGTATTAAAAAAATAAACACACTGCCTGCCACTTGAATAAGGAATCACATTTTTTCAATTTTAATTAAGTATATGTCCTAAACTAAAGTTAAAAAATGTGATTCCTTATTCAAGTGGCAAGCAGTGTATGAATATTATTCAATGTTGGAATATTCAAACATAAAACAAATTGGTTATCATTTTTTAAAAAAATATATATTTCACTTTTGATTAAATAAAATATTTTATTTTTAATTTATTTTGTTCAATAAGATAAAAAATTATATAACATTTCATATGATTTGGTATAAATAGAAATCCTTAATGTTTCTGTTTAAAAATTAAAAAGTTGATTAAAAAATATTTTAAATTAGAAATAGGAAATGAAAATAAAATTATCTTCATTTTTTATTTTATTCACAAATAGCACCTATGATACATTTCACAGTGGGACTGAATCGAAATTTTTTGTAAATAAATCTGTAACTTCAGATAGGCTAGTTGGATTTTCATGAAATTTGGTATAGGCATAGTGTAAAATGTTAAGTTTGGAAGGGGGGTACAACAATCCCACCAGGGGCGGAGCTAAGGGGGCTCAAAGTTAGGTAGCTCTGACATAAAAAAATTGTAATCACTTGCCAAAATTTTGTTTCTCGTCCGATTTCAAATAGTTTTATATATTGTTATAGGCCCTGATAAGACCTACAATAGACATGCTTACATGTCCTATTTATCTCTCATAGTTTTCGAGTTCTTTGAATGTTTAAGCACCATAGTTTTGCATGTTCTTGGTCCAGTTTTCTTCATATATATCCTAGTATTTCCGACCGATTTTATTATTTTTTTTTTTTCTTAACTAGTTAAAGAACAAAATTATCTATTGAATAAAAATATTTGAAGTCGATATCTTTACCGAGTCCAAGAATAAATGATTTTGAATTTGAAAATTGCAAAAAAGACGACTTTTTGTGTTTTTTTTTAGCCGAAAAAGTATTTACACTCTATTTTATCTAAAATAAAATTTTCTTTAGCAACATACAATAATTTTGCACTTTTCTGAAAGACAACTTCACAAAGAACTGTATTCTGGCGTGAAGTGGAAATATTCCGAAAGACAGAAATTCTTCACTAATACTCCTTGCTTTACCAATACCCGAAAATTGTGATTTCGTCTCATCACATAGTATGCATTTCCAAAAAGAAGATGTTTCCGTAATGGCATTACTAACCTTTCCATCAATCATTGTTAGACTAAGTTGAAAGGATATGTCGAATGTGTATTGGTTTATGGTTATTGAAAGAGGTACAACCTCTTTGTTTCATCTTTAATATATTCCACTAAATCCTTTGTTGTTGTCTTCGACTCCCTTGTGTATTAGAACCGAATAGGTCTGCAAAACTGTTTTGATCCTGGAGTGGTATTAAGCCATATATCTTCAAATGAGTTTTTACACTTTCATGAAGATTGCTTCCTTTTCGGTAACCGAAATAGATGGTAAAATAGTTTGCTTTTTTTTATTGTAATAACAAATTTGTTTATAAAGGTATCTTAATGAAATTTAGGAAATATGATCATATTAATATAAACAAAAGCACGTTAACCAAATTTCAATCAGGGGTAGGGTTTTCCTGAATTCCCAAAAAAAAAAAAAAAAACTAATGAAAATTCCCAAGAATGGGATTTTTAACATTTTTGCTATAAATTTAAAATAAAAATTCAAACGCAAAAAAACTCGAAAACTATAAGAGATAAGTAGGATACGTATAGGTCTTGTCAGGGCCTACAACAATATATAAAAATATTTGAAATCGGACGAGAAACAAAAATTTGGAAAGTGATTAAAATTTTTTATGTCAGAGGTACCTAACTTTGTGCCCCCTTAGCTCCGCCCCTGAGAGGATTGTTGTGCCCCCCTCCAAACTTAACATTGTACACTCGTCTGCTACGCGTGTACCAAATTTCATGAAAATCCGATCAGAAGTTACAGATTTATTCCCATAAAATTTCGATTCTGCCCCACTGTGCATTCTCGTGAATTTCATTCAGGATTCCTTCAATACGCATCTTTTGAGTCGTCTTCCTACAAAATGTGTTCACAGTGTCAAAATAATAGTCTTCACTTGGTATGTTCCCAAGTCAGTTGATAAATGTTCATCTGTTAAATGTTAGATTAATCAATTCTATTTTATAGTAGTGTATTCCTACCGCATATATTATTAGCGTTGTTTTTTTTTTAATTTTAGTTTTTTTTTTAATAAAAACTGCTAGTTAATTTATTTATTTTCTCAAAAAGGTGTTAGTGAATGTGTGCATTCCATTTGACTATTTGCCTGAGTCAGAAAATATGGGTAAGTAGGTACATATTTAATTCTAAATGAGTTAAACACATACGTGATTAAACACTAATCTTCTTTTAAGGCGATTAAATTAAGTATAATTTAGTGATGGGATTTACGGCAAAATTGAACCATTTTTGGTACTATCGAATTTCCAATGGCACTGTGGCACTTTGGAAACTATTAAATTTATTGAGGGCACATCTCTAAAGTTTTACAATAATTCCACCATGTTTCTGCGAATGATACCAGTTTACTCAGAGTGACTTTAAGCAACTATTACAATGAAATAAGAGTTCACATAAATATATTAGTAACAGCTATGATTTGCAGCAAGTGCAAATTATTTTATTATAGAACCAAGCGACATATAAGTACTTTCGCTTCATTTTAAAATCTTATATAGAACACCAAAACGAAATTATTCTAAGTATATATATTAAGATGGTCCAATTTTTTTTTGCGAGCTACATTTAAACATATCTAAAATTATGGAAATTATATTGGCAAAATTTCAATGGAACATGATGCTATATGGCCATTTATCCTTTTTCATAAATTTTAAATGCGCAATACTCTTTGGTTTTTTCATGCAATATTGAATTAAGTTGTATACGCTAATTCAATTTACTGTCATTCATATCGTGGTATAATATTTTTTCGCCTAATTTTGATGCCATTTAATACCTTACCTTTAATTTATGTTCGATTATCATGAGATTTAATTTTTTTAATTATTTTGGTTTAATTCTCTGAAAACTATATTTGGCCCTTTTCAACCCTTATTTTCACATTTTCGGGTCCAACTTGGCACTAAATAAAAATTTTCAAATCCCATCACTGCTATAATTAAATTTCCATGCGTTTTTTTAAGATGTGGCAGGAGAACTTGATTTACTATATACACTTGTTAGAACTACCAAAACACAAAAATAAATAATGAACATAAAATTTTTAAGCAAATTCTTGGTGCGAAGTGTAACCGGAGTGAGCCAAAAACGATTTTAGACTTATATAAAAAAAGAATGATATACATATAACATCGAGATGAGAATGAGATAAAACTTAAACAGATGCTAATTATCTGCAGTTTATTTACACTGTTTTTAACAATAATAAATGAACAAAACCAACCAAATAAACGAACGAACCAAAAAACGACCGAATGGGTGGATGGTATTTTCGTCAAGTTAAATATATTTACATGTACTTACACTTGTACGTA